>RJWJ010004304.1:0-77046 GCA_004363605.1 Indri indri
TTTTTCTCATTCATTCAGAAAGCTTTGACACGTGCTCACCAAGGGCCAGATACTGAGCATGCAAAGATGAAAGAATAAGACCTAAAGGCATGTGAAAGTAGGATTTATGAATTACAATGAAATGGTTGTAGACTCATATGACCATAGGATTAGTACAAACCTCATACTTACCTTCTTTTGAAAAATGGTTACGAGCATTATTTTGTTTCAAATACAACTCTCTTTTCTTTTAAAGGATTACTTTTAATTAGATAATACACTAAAAAAATATGGTCCATGAATTTTCAGTAGAAAAGCTGTAAAACATAGTAGAAAAGCTGTAAAACTGTGCTGATACTGATATCTATGTCTGAGAGCAATGCATAGGTAATGCATAGGATTCTTAGGACTCTCTCTGCCTCTCTCTCTCTCTGTGTATATAAGTATGAAGCATCTATATCTATGAAATATCTCTAACACTATATGTTTCTCTATCTCTATATCTGTATCATTTGCGTTAATGAAAGGTGGGTAAAGTCCTAGGACAGTGTTTATTCCACAGTGGGACAGGTCCGATTGGTTATAGCAGGTGAAAGGGTGGAATGGGTAATAGTCACGGCAGTCCCTGAATCGACCTACTTTTTTTAGAGCCTGATTATTCTCTCCATATTGACTATCATGTTCTCAGTATTGAAAAGTTCAGCTAAAATCTTATAGATGAAAAAAACTTCAACAAAAAGGCAAACTTAAAGATGTAATTTTTGAATATCTTGACAGAAATAAACATTTTAACAACACAGAGAAAGGCAAAACACTGCTTTGGGCAATTCAAGTAAGCAATTATCTTCAAAATAAAATTTTGAAGTGACATTTTAAAGGAGTTCTCCTAATAGAATTTTTCTTCTCTTTTACAATTGGTTAATTGTAACTTTGGATAGTTTGGCATTTAAAATTGAAAGTAAGTTCATGAAACCAATTACACTCACAACCCTTTTTTAAATGTACAATTTTACTTTGTAAGCATGTAAAGTGTAGAGGATATCAAGTACTTGGAAAAAACAAATACACGTAAAAATTCTAACAAAACAAGATTTCCTGTGGGCCCCCATGTCTATCATACATAACTATGGCTAAAAAATGTAAGGACGCAGTGAGATATTTCTCTCTTTTACCCTACTGTAAAAATATACTTAAATATGCAGTGCTAATTTCCTAATCTCTACCACAATTTTCAAACAACTATTAATATATTGATATGAAAGTTACTAAAGTGATAAATGTATGCATGTAATTTTGTATTGAGTTTTCAAACATGTTTAATTTAAGAAATTACTGTACAATTCTGAAGATTTTTAGATTAAACAGTTCTTCAAGAATGCTACTATATATTTATTCATCTTTGTATACCACTGGGAGCTAACCTTATTCCTTTGCTTCTGTTAGGTACTCAATAAAAATTTATTACATTACTTTAAATTGAAAATAATAAAATCATCAACACATCATGTTATATATACTTTATGTAAGTTTACTTCAGTTTGAATAGTACACTAAAACAAATATGAAAATGAAAATCATCATTTACTTGTTAATTCAAGTAAGTGAAGAGTTGGAGGAGAGATGCTCAGAAAATGGGCACCATTACCATATTGATAATAACCTAAATACCTGCTTGTGTTAACATTTACTCATTAAGCATTTAATGTATCAGATACTATGAAAATTAGAGATTGATAATATATGGTCCTAAGCCTTAATGTACTTTCTAATTTAAAAAAAGGAAGAAAATTAAAATAAGTAAATATGTACTATGTAAAATAAGCACAATGAACTATATCAAAATTGTTAAAAGTAATAAATCTAATGTAGTACAGAGACCAGTGGTTATCTGATTTCAGTTGAGTGGAACTCAGAGCATATAAAAATTTTGGAACTATAGAGTCAAATAAAATAGCTCACTCATTGTTTATGTACACTAAAGTATCGCTATAATACTACTATTTGTTTAAAACAAATAATTATGAATATATTTTGGTAAATTAATTTGAGCAGATTTGGAAAATATGAAAACTGCAAATGAATAGATACGATTACTCATAATTTCACCATCACAAAACAATCACATTAACATTTCACTATAGTTTATTGAGGTCTTTGATCTTCTATGCCTATGGATCATATTAGCATTAATATATACATACAGTTTAATGTACAAAGCTTCCTCTTATTAAATTTTGAGAAAGTCTTATCTTCCTATTCAGTGTAACATTTTTACAAGTGTCTTATGTACTTGACTGAGAAGAGTATTAGGTAAGATTTCTAAGCCATGTCCATTATTTACCTGAGTAACTGTTCTGCCCATTTGGATCTAAACTAGACATATAGGTTGACATGTAAGGACCTTAGTGTGTTGTTGTTTTGTCTTTTTCCTATTTATTTTTATTTTGGCTATATATGGTATATAAAATTTGCATTTTAATCACTTTTAAGTATACATTAATTATATTTATTATGTTATACAACTATCAACACTATATATTTCCCAGGTTTTTAAATTATTCCAAACTGAAACTATGTACCCACTAAAAAAATGACTCTCTATTCCTCTAATTCCCAGCCTCAGCCTTCTAATCTTTCTTGCCTCTATGAATTTGCCTAATCTAGATATTTTACATCAATTGAATCGCACAGTATTTGTCCTTTTGTGCTTTATTTCACTTAGCATAAAGTTTTCAAGATTCATGCATGTTGTGGCATGTACCAGAACTTCATTCTTCTTTATTCCTGAATAATATTCCATTGCATGTATATATTATCTTGTTTGTCATTAATCTGTTGATAGATACTTGGGTTCTTTCCACATTTTGACTATTGTGAATAATGGTGCTATGAACATGGGCATACAATTATCTGTTTCAGTTCATGTTTTCAGTTCTTTTGGGTATGCACCTAACAGCGGAATTGCTGAGTTGCATGGTAATTCTGTGTTTAACTTTTTAACGAATCCAAAAACTGTTTTCATAGTGAATGGTTACATCATTTTGTATCCTCACCTGTCATGTATGTGGGTGTCAATTTCTCCACATATTCACCAACAGTGTTATTTTCTATAATTTTTATTATGGCCATCCTAATAGATATGAGATGGTATCTCATCATAGTTTTGATTTGGATTTCCCTAATGACTAATGATGTTCAGCATCTTTTCTTGTGCTTACAGACCATTTGCATTTCTCCTAGTTTAATTTTTCAATACTTAGCATACATGTAATGTTTGCAGAGAAGCTGACCTAATGTTACAAGTAATTCCAATATCACTGCCCAAGGTAGTCTGTATGCAATTTGTAGTTTTCCTATGTATATGCATATACATACAAATATATATGGTTTTTCTGTCCACATATGCATGTGTTTATATATATGTGGGATAGATATGCACATAAACACATATATACACATGTATGCATACATCCCTCCACATACATGTGTGTTTTATATATGTTAATACATGCATACATAAATACATATTTTAAAAATATTTATTATCAGAATTCTAAATATAGTGGTGTATAGTATAGTAGCAGGGAGTAGAAGCAAGAAAGAGGGTGTCAAAGTGTTTCTCTATCTTCTTAGGATCATCTTTCTGTTTTAATTCAGTTGGACGGAAATGAACTGGAGAATCTAATAACAGGGTTTGTGCTGTATACTAAATCGATAAGGGAAATTTCCTTAAGAAATACTGTTTAATTAAGTTCTAAAATTCAGGACAACTGACAATTCTTCCTTTCCTTTAAATTTTCAAGACTATATTCATGGAAATTTGTAAATTTATACCAAATATATCTACCTACAACCATTTTCACCTAAAAATCCTTCAAATCCTTCCTCTTACAAACGTAGAAAATGAGGCCCAAAGAGGTTAAGTAATTTACAGAGCAAGGTGTGAAACAATATTTCTTCATGGCCCATGTAATATAAAGAAGGTGTCTTATCCACCTTTCATAAGAGGCATGAATGTGTTCATTAACTATTGTATCAATTTTCTACTGCTGTCATAATAAATTACTACAAACTTAGAAGCTTAAGCAACACAAATATATTATCTTGGAGTTTGGTAAGTTGGAATTTCAATATGGGTCTAGTGGGTTAAAATCATAATGTCAGCAGGCTGCATTCCTCACTGAAGAATCTGGGGGAGAACCCACTTCCAGGCTCATTCCGGTTGTTGGTAGAATTCAGTTCCATGAAGTTGTGGGACTGGGGTCTCCACTCCCTGATGCCTGTTGGCTGGGGATTGCTCTCAGTGTCTAGAGGCTTTTCACATTCCTTGGTTCATGCTCCTCTTCCTCCACATTCAAAGCCAGCAAAAGGTGGGTGGAGTCCCTTTCAGACTCCAAATCTCTGATCACCTTTTCTGCCTCATCTTTCCTCTTTTTTACTCCTCTGCTACATCTCTATGACTATGACATTGATGTTAGTGCCTAATTAACAATTAACAATTGTTTTCTGAACAAGTGCATACTTTTATCACAACCATTTTCTTTTTTTATTAGAATAATCCCAAAGTAGAAGCCAATTTATTATTTAACTCCCCCAAATATTTTGGTTTTAATTTTGTCTTTCTATTTGTCTGTTCCAAATTAAATACTGCTCAAATATATCAGGTAGCATATCAATAAGAACACAGGCTTTTAAATATTGTTTTTAATTTTCCAAGTATAAGGAGAATTTGGCTATCAAATGCTTTCTAATATGTTCTAATATTAAAGTTTAACATGGTGTGAGGATTGGTGGTTTAAAATACATGCATAGAGAAAAGCTTCAGTCTTGACTTTCTGGGGAGATTTTAGAAAACAGAAATTTTAATAAAAGTAAAGGCATTACAATATTGATACTGTTTATGACACAGTCTTTTCACCATACACAAAATCCCTGGCAATCTCATCTGTATGTATGACTTCAATGATCACATATAGTAGGCCTTACACAGATCATAGGTTTCTATTCTGTATTCAAAATCCAACAGTAAGCTTCCCAATAAACAATTTCATCTCAGTGCTCCATAGGCACACCAAATGTCATCTTCTTGTATCCCTGTCTTTGTGTAGAGCACTATCATCTACTTAGTTGCCTGACTCAGGACCTTAGAACTCTTCCTAAATTTTTACTTTGATATTTCCTTTTTTCAGTCTATCATGTACCTCCTCTTTTAAGGAACCACATGTCTACACTCAAAAGTGACTGTGGAAGGCCTGTGAATGAATAGACCCCATCTTGTCATCATGAGGAGAGTATATGATCCAGAATAGCTAACATGGCTAATATGGACCCAGTAGTTAGTCCAGGAGCAGGAAAATGTTCCTACTTAATAGAGATGTCATAAGGTACAGGATCATTATTTTTACACTGGAATCACTAACAGTAAAGTTGGAATAAACACCTGAGAATAAAACCTAGACTTTGAAAACAGAGCTGATTAATCTAGAAAGAAAGTCATGCTGACATAGATTCCTCCCAGGCCCAAAGCCAAATTCAGCCTTTGAAATTCCCAGTTAGAAGAGCCAGTAAATGCCCTTTATTTTATAAGCCGGTTTGGGGTTTCTTGAGCTTGCAACTAAACAATCTTTAAATATAGACCTATGTCCATTTAATCATATATTATAAATCTTAAATATATCTCAAATCCTCTGGTTCTATTCTCTGATGGTTTAGCCTCTTTTACCCTTTTTGTTCTTTTGACTTCCTGTCCTCCTGCAGGTACCTCTGCACACTTCCTATTGCACACCGAATGCATCTCTATTGTTTGTAGGGTAAATCTAAATACTGGTGCATGAGGCTCACCGGATTGGATATTTTACCCTTTGTATCCTCTGGTACCTAACGTACATTTAAAAATAAACAGAATAAATTATTCAACTGTATAAAGCCCTAACTTGCTAATAAAATAACTTGTATTGGATTCTAAATGAATCATGAAATTAAAATTGAATGCTTATTTGGATAAAGGGGATTTCTGCAAGATTATGATAGAAGGCAGATTTGACCTTATAAAATTTAATAAAAAACCAGCCTGTGATAACAACCAAAATCCCTGTATTCAAAAGAAGAAAAATTGGATCCAAGGTTAAGATTCCCACATTACTCCCTGCCTGACCTCAGGCAATCTTTTAATCTCTCTGAGTATTAATTTCCTAAATGGTAGAAAGGAAAAGATTTCTTCCTTACTTACATTAGGATTATTGTGATAAAAAGAGATGAATGTGCTGAAGTCACAGAGCAATCTGCAGAGAATTATACAAACATAGGATATTGATAGATTATAAAGATATAAATTTAGTATACCATGAATGTGTCATACAAAAAAATGGCCTGGTGTCTCAGATTCCTTAAAACATCTGAAAAATATAAATCCATATGTGAAATAAGAAAGAATAGATGCATTTTAACTTCGTAGTGATAAAATGGAATTTTCCTAAGCATTAAATTGGAGGTAAAATAAATGTTTTTTAAGTTGTTTTGTGGAAATATTACTTGGCATAAATATTAGAAAAACATTTCTGGGTAAAAGAAGCTATTTAAAACACTATAAAGACTTCTTCCAACGTTTGGCACTCATCAGCTGGTGGGAAACGTGGATCTCTAACGTAAGTATAATGCTCATTTGTTAAAGTCACTTGGATTCTCTGAAATATCAAGTTGCCTCAGTAGAAAATAGTATTATATTTTAAGATAGCTAGAAGAAAGGACTTTAATGTTATCACCACAAAGAAATGATAAATGTTTAAAGTGAGGCATACGCTAATTACCCCGATTTGATTATTATACAACATATACATGCATTGAAACATCACATGATACCCCATAAATATGTACAATTTACTGTGTCAATTAGAAATAAAATAAAACTTTAAAAAAACTAGGAGAAAAAGAAAATCATCTTGCCAAAAACCAACAAAGCTTCTGTAAATATTTACTTTTAAGATTTAATCATTATACATTATATATAAACATTTAATAAGCACTTTCGCTAAGTAGATTTGAAGTAATTTAGGTCCATATGAGTGTATCTTTGTATAAAAGATACAAAGGAATCGGAAATGTAATGGGATGTGCATGTATTGTAAGCATGACACCAAACCTTAGCTAGCAGACATCAAAACTTTATTTTCATTTACTGTTTAGTCTCTAAAATCTGATTTTTTAATATTTTTTTATTTTGAAGTTAGAGAACATAACTTGATCATCAGAACAAATAATTTGGTTTTAACAACAATATATGAATTAGTACTTGTGATATTTATTATGGTAGAAACTTGGGCTTGAGTTTCTGTGGAATCAATATTAATTTTGATTTTGGGTGAAAGCTTTGATATTTCTGAACCAGAAATTCCTCATCTAAAAGGGAAATAAAACATATACCCCAAAGGGTTATATTCAAACAAATCTCACACACACACACACACACACACACACACACACACGCACACACACACACTTTAACTTTGAAAGTGTTTTAGTAATGAAAGATGGCTTTATTATGAAGTAGAAAGATTTTGTGCCTTTTTCTGGGTGATGTGTTTTCAGACAGTGGAGCCATAGTTGGCACCGCAAAATATATTCTGGCCATGGTAAGAATCATCTGGAAAAATGGGTGGAATTGCCTTAGCAGCTATTTTCTTAACACCTTTTTTCTAGTTCTGCATCATCAACTTTTATTTCTATGTCTGTATTCAGCATTCCCACACGAAGTTTTGTTCAATTAATCATTAATTAGAATATGTTGTGTGCCAGGAAATATCCTAGGTCTCAGAGAACATTAAGAAAGTTGAGAGAAAAAAAAAAAAAAAACCAGAAAAAAATCTCAACAGAAAACATAATGTTGGATCTCCTGGAACTCATAAAGCAGTGAGGATACAATATCAAGTAAAGAATCACCCAAATAAATGTTAAATTGCAACTATAATAAATATGTGGAAGTAACTATTAAATGAAATCTTATTTCTAATGCAATCTGACCTGGTTAGGAAGATTAGGAAAGGATTTCTAAGGCTAGAATATTAGGGCTGACAGTTAAAGATTATACAGCAATTACACAGGTGAAAAAGAGTGGGTGGAAAAGGGAAGGAGAGTGTTCCAAATAGAAAGAACAGCATGCGCAGCTTCCTGAGCCAGGGAAAGCTGTGTTACATTTGATGAACTGAAGAAGATCATTGTAACTGGAGTGTGGCAAACAGTACAAAAAGAAAATGTTTTATTTTATTAGAGTCCTCTATGCTATTCCAACTCAGCAATACCTCTAATTCCAAACCACCAGTTTTTGCCACTTGTTCACTTTGCATCAGCTGGTTAACTTCATTTCTTGGAAAAACAGTTAAATCATGTTCCATATATGTTATATTCCAGTTACAACTAAATATTACGGGTGCCTTCCATAACTTTTGGATCAAGAAGGAAAACAAAGGCCCATTCACAATCTCTCCTCCCCTCCCCAAATCCAATGTCAGTGAACATAGTCCTCTTAGGAGTGCTAGTGTACATACTCTGTTTAGGATATCTTGGTTCTACATCGTAGTAGTAACAGTAAATTTTTGATAGATGAAACTCATCTCTGAAATGCAATTAAGATTTCTCTTTCTGCCTTTCCAATGGGAAAGATGGCGAACTTGTCATTCCAAGAAAAGAATGCACACTGTTGCCTATACTTGCATTAGGTGTTCAAAGAGTATGCTTGGCTTTCATGTAGGCACAGTTTACACAACCATGAGAAACGCTCCCATGTTCTACACATTGCCATTTTTAGTAAATTTGATTAGGTCCTTGAAATCAACTAATTCCTGTAGATCCCTGTTATCTGTAGAGGCAGTGTTCTTTTTCTCATTATAGAGATAGATTGGGAGATGGATAGTCCTACACTTGTATAATTAGCTTCACCAGCTGGAGAAATATGGCAAATTCTGAGTTCTAGTAGGTTTATGAGAGCTTGCTAATTGGAAAACAGCCGACTGCATCATCTTTAATGACCTCCAGCTGAAAACCATTCTCTGGTTTCCTGATCGTGACTCTGCATGCTTTTAAGTTTATATCTTACCTGATTTCAAACCATACCAGGAGTAGCATTGCAAGTTAGATCCAGACTGAGTACAAAATTAATTTTAGAAAAAATTTTGCAGTATGCAAAATTCTTCTTTAGTGACCCTGTAAACCAAGATTTGCAAAAGTTAAATCTTTTGATGGTACTCTTTCCCTTTCTCTGAAGCCCTATCTCTGATGCTGCTTCTTAATAAAACTCATTTCACATGGTAATTTTTGAATCCCATCATTCTTTTATGTGTATTTTAATATATTCTGTAAGAAAAAACATTCTCTTAATTAATTTCACAATGAGGATCATTGATGCTTATTTTACTCAATAAATTATAATTTCGTACTAGCATTACTTATTTTGATGCTCAAATTATCCCGGATTCATCCTGTAGAGCCCCTTTAAGTGGCTTCTGTATCTTTTGATATATTCTCATTAATCTCGGAGCTGTCTTACTTTCTGACACTGCAAATATATTCTAGGCATGTTTTTTATTTTTCCTGTCCAGGTCTGGAGTCACCTGTTGTTTCTCATAATAATAATTCATTTAGGCAAAAGTCATTAATGAATGCAGAAATCAGTGGAGAAAATTAGAGGAGTAATAAGATATTGACATAGTCTCAAAGCTCTCCCAAAAGCATCTAACCCCAATACTTATTAATAATAATATACTGGCCGGGCGCGGTGGCTCACGCCTATAATCCTAGCACTCTGGGAGGCCGAGGCGGGCGGATCGTCCTGAGCTCAGGAGTTCGAGACCAGCCTGAGCAAGAGCGAGACCCCGTCTCCACCAAAAATAGAAAGAAATTAATTGGACAGCTAAAAATATATATAGAAAAAAAAAAATTAGCCGGGCATGGTGGCGCATGCTTGTAGTCCCAGCTACTCGGGAGGCTGAGACAGTAGGATTGCTCGAGCCCAGGAGTTTGAGGTTGCTGTGAGCTAGGCTGATGCCACGGCACTCGCCCCAGGCAAGAGAGTGAGACTCTGTCTCAAAAAAAAAAAAAAAAATAATAATAATAATAATATACTTGTAATATACTTAATTGTAATGGGAAAGAACAGTAGCTTTACAATGAAGAAGACTGCCAGATACAACCTAGTGATCAGAGTTGGGCCATTAGCAGTAACGGACAAATCAAAATCATTTACATCCTGATATGCTTCATCATGAATGCAGTACTTTCCAAAAACATATAGAAGCACAATCTAATCATTAGGAAACATCAAATAAATCATACTTTAGGAATATTCTACAAAAAACCAGCTTACTCTTTGAAAATATCAATCTCATGGCACACAAAAAAAGACAGAGAAACTGTTGTAGATTAAGGAGACTAAAGAGACATGACAACTTAATGTAATTCATAGTCTGGAATATTCTTTTTCTGTCAAGAACATTATTGGCACAACTATCAAATCTGATTAAATGCTGAAGATTATTATTTTTTCATTGTTAAATTTCTGATTATGATAACTCACCTAAAATTATGGTAAAGAGCATCTTGATTTTAGAAAATAAATAATAAAATATTTAGAGATAAATAGGCACCTTATTTACAGCTTCCTTTCAAACGATTAAAAAAATTATCTTGAGAGTAAGTATGGCAAAAACAATGAAATTTGGAAAATCTAGGCAAAGAGCATACAGAAATTCTTTGTACTGATCATAATGTTTTGTAAATCTGGAATTGAATATTGCACAACTGTAATTAATGATAAAATGCAAAGGAAAATATTTGAAGTCTATACTTTGAAAAAGTGTGATTGCTACTGAGAATGACATGTACTATGAAGTTGAACATCAGAAGTGTTCTCTGTTTTTTTTAACTACTTTAAGTAAGGAGCAACCCCCAAAGATACCTAGTCATTAATTCATTTAATATTTTTATAATCCTATTGATAATGAGAAATTAGTTTAAATTTATATGGCTTTAATTGGAACAATATAGGAATTTCTGAAGGATTAAAAATAAAGTTTCAGGAACTCAGAAAATAAAATAATTGAATCTGCCTACTAACCGACTCCAGCATCTTGTTAACATTAGCTGTAGGAGGGAACTCAGAAGGACTTTTACTATTAATTACTTACAGTCCAAGATTGCAAGTCTTTTAACAAAAACCTTAGGATCGGCTTAAATGAGGACATATTTCTTGTTTGACTTGTTTCTTCCACTAATGATGGGGCATATGTTTTTTTCCTGCTTACTGTCCACCTCTACACTTGCTGGGCCCTTGTGAATGTTGGTAGTTCTTTCCAGAGTAATCTGGTCAAAAACTATTGCTGAACTTAAATAAATTATTTAGTTTCTTTTTATACATGTGGAGGAAGATATTTATTTATTTTTCCTGTACAGTTTTGAATAATTTCTTTAAGCATTGCCAATCATGAAGTAAGGATAGCAAGTCACACACAAGTAGTTTGTACTTTTGCAAATAATTGGAGGATTTTTGTATCTACCATTAGGTCAAGCAAAATGCAGGAGAGAATGTCTACTTTTGAAGGAATTCTTAGGAAACTTAAGGAATTAAAAGAAAATCAGCCAATATGATACCAAAAGTAATTATAATTACTATCACAGTAATTATAATAATGCATGTATCATTAAAGTTCAATTTATATATATGCGTGTGTGTATATATATATGTAACCTATAATGCCTCAAAATATATTTTGAGGCTTATTTCCTTCGTTGGCTATGTGTATAATCAATAGCAATATATTCTATGTTTGCTCTAACTAGTTTCTGTTCCTTGGCTATTTTATCCACATATAAATTTAAATATGAATAAACTACTCCCAATTTATGTAGAATACCATTGATGAATATGTTTTGCTCTAAAATTATAATAGCATAACTTTTTTGTAAGGTTACTTTTTAAATCACTTTTTTTAATTTCAAAATATTAAGGGAGTACAAATCTTTTTGGTTATATGGATCACTTTTGTAATGCTTGAGTGGTGGCAATAAGTGTGCCCATCACTCAAATAGTTTTCATTGCACACCGTTAGGTAGATTTCTACCTATTCCTTCCTCTGCCCTCTGCCCTCCACTTTATTTCCACTGAGTTTTATTTCCCTCTGTGCACATACGTGCTCATTGATTACTTCTGATTCAATACCAAGTACATGTTGTGTGTGTTTTTCTATTCTTTAGATAGTTCATGTAGGATAATGGTCTCCAGTTCCATCTAAATTGTCACAAAGGCTAATGGCTGAGTAGTATTTCATGATATACACATTTTGTTAATCCACTCATGAATTGATGGGCACTTGTGTTGGTCCACAATTTTGCAATTGTGAATTGTGCTGCAATAAACATTTGAGTATAGGTGTCTTTTTGTTAAAATGAATTCTTTTCGTTTGGGTAAATACCCAGTAGTGGGATTGTTGGATCAAATGGTAGGTCTATTTTTAGTTCTTTGAGGGATCACCATATTGTTTTCCATAGAGGTTGTACTAATATGCAGTACCTCCAACAGTGTATAAGCATTCCTGTCTCTCTGCATCCACAGCAGCATCTATCATTTTTGGACTTTCTAATAAAACCCATTCTAACAGGGGTAAGTTGATATCTCATTGTAGTTTTAATTTCCATTTCCCTGATGATTCGTGATTTTGATCATTTTTTCATGTTTTTTGGCCATTTGTCTTTCTTCTTTTGAGAAGATTCTGTTCATGTCTTTTTCTCACTTTTTAATAGTGTTGTTTGCTTTTTTTCTTGGTGATTTGTGTTCTTTCTAGATTCTGGTTATCAGCCCTTTATCAGATGTATAGTTTGTGGATATTTTCTTCCATCCAGTAGGTTGTCTATTTGTTCTGTTAATTATTTTCTAGCTGTGCAGAGGCTTTTTAATTTAATGAAGACCCATTTATTTATTTTTGTTGTTTCTGTAATTGCCATTGGGATCTTAGTCATAAATACTTTGCCTAGGCCAATATCTAGAAGAGTTTTCCTACATTTTCTTCCAGAATTTTTATGGTTTCATGACTTATATTTAATTCTTTCATCCATCTTCAGTTAACTTTTGTCAGTGGTGAGAGATGTGAATCCTGTTTCATTGTCTACATGTGGCTATCCAATTTTCCTAGCACCATTTACTGAATAGGGCTTCTTTTCCCCAGTGTATCTTCTTGTCTGCTTTGTCAGAGATCAGCTGGCTGTATGTAGATGGTTTTATATGTGGATTCTCAGTTCTGCTTCCTTGGTTTATGTCTCTATTTTTGTGCCAATACCATGCCATCTTGGTCACTATAGCCTTGTAATATAGTTTGAGGTCTGGTAACGTGATGCCTCCAGTTTTGTTCTTTTCGCTTAACATTGCTTTGGCTATTCAAGATCTTTTCTAGTTCTAAATGAAGCCTAGAATTATTTTTTCTTGATTTGTGAAATATGATGTTGGCATTTTGATGGGGATTGAATCAAATCTCTAAATTACCTTGGCTAGTATGGACATTTTAATAATGTTGATTCTAATATACGAGCATAGTATGTTTTTCCATTGTTTGTGTCATCTACAATTTCTTTCCTCAATGTTTTGTGGTTCTCTTTGTAGAAGTATGCTATATATTGTATTTTCTTTGAAGCTATTATGAATGGTATTGAGCCGTTGATTTGACTCTCAACTTGACTGTTATTGGTGTATAGAAATGCTACTGATTTGTGTACACTGATTTTGTAACCTGAAACTTTGAAGAATTTATTTATTAGTTCAAGGAGCCTCTTGTGGAAGCCTTTAGGGTTTTCTAAATATAAGATCATATCATCAGTGAAAAGTGATACCTTGAGCTCCTCTTTCCTGATTTGGATACATTTAATATTCTTGTCACATTTCTCTGGCTAGGACTTCCAGCACCATGTTGAATAGAAGTGGCGACAATGAGCACCCATGTCTTGTTCCATTTCTTAGGGGGAATGCTTTTAATTTTTCCCCATTCAGTATGATGTTGGCTTTTGGTTTGTCATATATGGCTTTTATAATTTTGAGATATATACCTCCTATGCCTAGTTTGTTGAGGTTTTTTTTTTTTTTTATCATAAAAGAGTGCTGGATTTTGTTGAATGCTTTTTCTGCATTTATCAAGATAATCATATGGTCTTTGTTTATGCTTCTGTTTATGTGGTGAGTCACATTTATGGATTTACATATGTTGAACCATTCTTGCATCTCTGAGATGAAGCCCACTTAGCCTTGTTGCATTATTGTTTTTTTTTTTGTTTGTTTGTTTGTTTTTTTTGATGTGTTGTTGAATTCGGTTTGCTAGTATTTTATTAAGGACTTTTGTATCTACATTCATAAGGAAAATTTGTCTGTTGTTTTCTCTTTTACTGTGTCCTTTATTGGCTTTGGTATCAACATGATACCAGCTTTGTAAAATGAGTTGAGGAGGATTCCCTACTTCTTGATATTATGGAATAATTTCTGTAGCATGGGTGCCTGCTCTCTTTTTGTAGGTCTGGCAAAATTCGGCTGTGAATCCATCTGGTGCAGCCCTTTTTTTGTTGTTGTTGGAGGATTTTTTATTACTGCTTCAATTTCTGTGCCCATTATTGGACTATTCAGCAATTCTATTTCTTCCTGATTGCGTCTTCAGAGGTTGTATGATTTCAGTAATTTGCCCATTTTCTCTACATTTTATAGTTTATATGCTTAGAGATTTTCATTGCATTTACAGATGATATTTTGTATTTCTGTGTGTAATACTCCATTTTTCATTGCTGATTGAGCATATTTGGTTTTTTTTCTATTCTTTTCCTCATTTATCCAGCAAGAGGTCTGTCAATAATATTGTTTATCTTTTCAAAGAACCAACTTTTTGTTTCATTGATCCTTTGTATTGTTTTCCATTTCACTTATTTCTGCTCTTACTTTAGTTATTTACTTCTTCTGCTGGCTTTGGTTTTGGTTTGCTCTTCCTTTTCTAGCTGCTTTATATATACCATTTGATTGCTAATTTGTGGTCTTTCTGTCATTTTGATGTTGTCATTTTAAGGCTATGACTTTTCCCCTTCGGGCTGCTTTCTCTTAATCTCATAGATTTTGATAGTTTTTGTCACCTTTGTCATTCAGTATGAGGAGTTTCTTGATTTCCATCTAATTTTATTATTGATCCAATAATCTTTCAGCAGCAGATTCTTTAATTTCTATGAATTTGTGTTGAATTGAGTGTTTCTCTTAGAATCGATTTCTAGTTTTATTCCACTGTGGTCTGAGAAGATATATTGTATATATCTCTTTGTTTAGATGTAGTAGAATTAGTTTTATGAATATGGGCACTCCTGTGTTAGGTGCATAAATATTTAGGATTGTTATTGTTATGTCTTCTTGTTAAATTTCTCCCTTTACCATTATATGACCATCTTTGTCTTTTTTTTACCAGTGCTGATTTACAGTCAATTTTACTTGATATGAGAATAGCTACACCTGCTTTCTTTTGGTTTCCATTTGTGTGCAATTATTTTCCATTGTTTCTCCTTGAGACTTTATGAGTCCTTGTGCATTAAATGCGCTCCCTGGAGAGAGCAGACACTCGAATTTTATTTTTATTCCATTCATCCAGCCTGTATCTCTTGAGTGGGGCATTCAAACCATTCACATTGATTGACAGAATTGATATCTGATGCTGTTCTGCTCATCCTGTTGGGTAATATCTTATTGTAAGGTAGCTGTCTCATTAGGGGTCAAAGATCCCACCAGGGAGGGGCTGAAGTGCTATACCTAGCAGCCTGGGGGTATAGGGTCTGCCCTCCAGCCTTGTCCCTGGGTCCCCAAAGATCAATTCCTGACCATAGCAGGGAGAGACATGCTGGACCCATGTTGCCTGTGGGTGCTCAAGCAAGTTTGATGTCCCTCTGCTTTGGGGTATCCCCTGCTTTGACGGAGCAGCCAGATGAGCAGCACCAGGGAGGGCCAGTGAGCAGGGAGCTTACAGTCTGAGCACCTCTTAGTCCATTGCAGGTTTTTAAGAGGAAAGATTTGAGCACCACTCTCTGTTGAAGCCTCAGTGTGGTACACACCAACAGAGGGGGAGCAGCTGCTCCTGAGAGCCCTGGCTTAATGGTCTTTCATGGCAGACATGGGTCAGGGAGTGGCAGGGGAGGAAAAGAGTCTGAATGGAGGACACCTAGCACTCTTATTGTATCTATTCATTACTCTAGAAGGCAGCTCGCTTGGAATGTCCAGGCTCTGGGGTCATGCAGATCCCCCAAGGCCCACCAACCCCCATGGCTCCTGCAGTCTAGGCCAGAGTTGGGAAATATTTGTGTGGAAATGAGTGAGAGGAAAACTGAGGGGCTAAAACTCCCCAGGGAGGACAAAGATGCACAGTTAGTGGATAAACAATACGGTGCCTGCTGTCTCAGCTTGGGTCTGTGGTGATGGGAAGAGACCTCAAGGGGGCTGGCAGCATGGTACTTTGTCCTCAAGAGGCTCCCACTTCACTGGTGGCAGTCACTTTGGGGCTTGTGAGGGTAGAAAGGCTCTCCAGCAGCTCAGAAGCCTGCTGACTGCCAGAGATGTGAGGGAGGGAGAAACAAACACTCCCACCTACCCGCTTCACCAGGCTCCAAGCGTTTTGAGGGTTGACCTCTGCCAATATCTTGCTCCTTCTTGTTCTGCTCTACAATTTCTTCTTGTGGAATCTCTGGTAGGTTCTGGCACTTTTCCCTCAGAATTATACCTGATCTACATTTGCTTTTTTCCTTTTTCATCTAAAATATTCTTTCTTTCTGAGATGATCTGGCAGCTGATATCTCTAGTCAGCCCTCTTGTCTTATTGTGTAATTTTATCTAGCATTACTTTTTTAAAAGATTTATGTAAATAGAAATAACTTTCTAGTACTTTAATTTCATTTGTGTAGTTTTATGTCATTTTGCTTTGTTTAAATTTTTAAACATATGTCAGTTATTGAATTAATTAAAAACATAGTGTATCCTTATACAGTTATTGAATTAATTAAAAACATAGTGTATGCTTATAGAATTTATTGTTCAAATCCAAGTATGTTTATTTATATGCTTTTTATATTCTACCCTATAAATTAAGTGAAATGAAATTTTTCTCAGGTATTTTTCTTAAGTAATTTACTAGTTCCCTTCTAATTTAATTAGATTGGGCCAAACCATTTTATAATACACCCATTGAGGAAATACTGTGTTTTCCCCCCTCAGTATTCCTTGTCTTTGCCATACTGTTTTAAATGATTTCATATTTCCTCCTCAATCTTCAGAAACATTCTTTGTTTAGGTTTTAGTTGCTGGGAAATCCTACAGTCATCCAGTCAATCTATGGAAACTCTGGTAGTGTCAATGAGGCCAATGTTAGCTAATAATTCTGATCTACACTGGTGAGGCTTCTAACCTCCTGCTCAGGATAAATCAGTGCATACCGATAGTAGTGCTCTGGAAATAGCAACAGACAACGGACCATGAACTGTAGGGTAGACAAGGAATGATATAAACGTTGATGGGCAGAGTGAAAATCACAAACAAGTAGAATCCACATATTATTTTTTTCCCAAAGTTCTTACTGTCATTTAAAGATAATTAAGACAGTGAGTAACAGGGAAAGATATAGGAAAATGAGGTTGGAAATTGGGATTTCAGAGTGGGTGCACCAGTTCTAGTAGCCATGATTTTCTGGGTATGGCAATGGAAGAGGTAACTAAGACAGAGTAATGAACAAATCATAGGAAAATGAGATAGTCATATATAACAAATTTAAACTGTCATATAAGTAATGGGAACCTGATGTCCCTGGGTATTAAAGAAAAGTGACACTGAAACAATAATTATGAGTTGAGTCAGGAATACGATAACCAGCTGGTAGTTTCATAACTGAAAGTCTCTTCTCCTGAAAACTCCCACAGTCCTAGGCAAACTGAAGTGGTTGGTCACCTTAGGTGAATGAGGTATGAGACTAGCAGTGAAGAAGTTATCAGTTCCATAAGAAGCAAACATTTTGTAGAAAAGAGAAAATCTGATTGTGAGGAAGTGGCAATGAAAGTAAAAAGGAAAACTCTTTCCTTTTATGTTTAACTTAGAAGGAAAAAAATCCAAACCTATCTTGAGAAGGCCAGTGGAATAGTTTTTGCAGAGCATGAGAGTTTTAGTTAAGGCAAGGCTACCTAGGGATGCTTTGTGACAGTGTTGAGGATAAAAGCAAACATGCCAAAACAGCACAAGTTGATGAGTCCATAGTGTAAGAGTTTGGGGAGAAAGAAAAGGATGGAGCCCTAGAAGAGAGAAGTAATGGATTTATGGAAAACTAACAAACAAAATGATAAATGATGACTTTGATGACGACTGAAGTAAACAGGGAGAAAAAATGGAATCAATCATTGTGTTTCTTTAGAAAAACAGGGTCACAAAATTATAGTCTGGAATGTTTTATTTGATGGTATATTGACTTCTAGGCCTCGACCCCTTGGGCCACACAGGTGGTTTCTCAGTAGTATTGAGAGAGTTCCCTCCAAATTCCTAAGGTGGCGTTAACAAGATGAGAGAAGATGCTCCCTGAGGCTGGGACTCTGAGGTGGGTAGAGGCGGTTGCCATCTCAGTTTTTTTGCAGGAGTCCTCCTTGCTCTAACCTATGTCTGTTACATAGGCTAAAGTCCACCTACTAAGAGACAACCTTCTTACCTGGAATTCAACAGCGTGCTAATAGTGGATTCCCAGCAATATACTCTGCTCACATTTTTTTATTTGGATTTAATTCTTTCTTCTTTGCTTTCCAGCTGATGTTGGAAACAAACACAAAAACAAGCAACCCATATTACAGTATGCTTTCTAGAATAATAATTTTACATAACGGAGCTCTCAGTTTTAATTTCTAAAAGAAAGTAACAAAGCCTTGGCCTTCACACACTTAAAATGACCTTTGTATGTGTATTTCCACCATTCATCTAAATGTCATATGGGAAACTCTTTGCTATTTTATAGTTGGTTCAGCTTTTAACAGTTTTGGAATTTTGTTTTAAAAATGAATGCTAGGGAAAGCACTTATGTTAGCTACTGAATATTTAAAGATGTTGCTTTTCATGGTGCTGACATAATAGGTAAAAACATTGCTTGTTGATTCAGCTGCTTCCAGATCATTATTATAAATTCTTTCTCACATTATCTTGAATTAATACTTGCTATCCACACTAGAAATTGCCTGGAAGTTTATATGCTACCTTCTTATTAGATGTCTTAGATGTGGTCAGATACCACAACATCATTTAATAATAAAGTTAAGCAGATGGATATTTATACTAGCAGAGGATAAAATTAAGGTGCAATTGTGCAATAACAGGAAATGAAAGTTATTTGAGATATCACCTCTTTATTTTTATTTTCCCAAAACGACTCCTTGGTAGACACTAGATTGAGAGAGAGCTTAATATAATTATGTACCTGTGAAATTATTACCAGCTTTGACAGAAATGCCTCTGAGAAATTTAACAACTTAATTAATGTCAGGGGATCTTATATGCCTTTTATAAGGAAAGGAAAAGTCCAGAAAAGAAAATCTGTGCACATTAATATTTTTGCATTTTAAAATTACTAACTTATTGATTTTTCTCCTGAAGTCATGATAGAATACACGTGATAGAACATACATAGAGGCAGAGAACATGAATAAAGCATAGATTTTTTAAAGAACTACTTATGGAAATTTAAGGAAAATGATCAGTTAAGACAAAGCAAAATCAAAGAATAATAGACTGTCTTGCAATATGGTGACATCTGTTTTCCAGGTGAATTTTGTGTGGCCAGAGTTTGAATGTTAGCATTAAAGGTTCAGAAACACGACTGTTTCAGCTTTTTTACAGTTGATGCAATTTTCAAAGATGGACTGTACTTAATCACTGCAAGATACTAGATGTGGATTACAGGAATAACATTTTCAAAACAATACAAAAATACAGACAGCAATACTTCCAACAGCGTGGCCAAAATATTTTCTGCTTAACTTAGTGAACCTGTGTGGGAAAACAGATAATACCAATAACAGTTTATGAGAATAAATTAATAAATTTAACAGTTACCAGAACCAAGATACCTGTGTATGTATGATGAATATATTTTTTTCCTATGGTAAGCAATCCCCCATGGAAAGCTAATCGGTAATCTGAAAACAAGTTGCAGACTAGGAAATCAGAACAATGGAAGTCTGTTACATAAACTGAATGTTTCCAGCATAACATAGTCTGTCGGCTTCCTACTTCTAGAGGTGTGGCCTTACCAGTAGCAGGTAAATTTACTGGTTAAGGTCTGCTCCCTTGTGGACCTTGTTTGTCATTATTGCCCAGGTTGACTTTTGAAGATCTATCATTTTTATGGGCCTGAGAGTCAACACCCTTCTTGCTAAGGGACATAGTTTCTCTTTTGATATACATTCAATCCGGTTAAAGTCTAATCTTAAAAACCTTCACATTATTGCAACTCTTTACGTTGAATTTCTATATGTTAAGTGCACAGGTATCTCAAACTCAGCACTACTGACATTTGGGAATGGATAACTCTTTGTCATGAGGGTATGCTCTGCGCATTGTAGGATGTGTAGTAGCCTCCTAAGACTCAACTTTACTAAACGTGAGTAGCATCCACCCCTTTATCAGTTGTGATAACCCAAACTGTCCGCAGATATTGTCAAAGGTCACCTGGGGCCGGTGGAAAATACATCCCTGCTTAAAGACTACTGATGTATTATGCGCTTTGTTTCTTAGTATAGAAAGCCAAAAGACCCACTAGTTTCTAATTGTTTTGACATATTATAGTCTTACAACTGCCATACACTAACAGAACATGTGTTGATGGCCTTTTCTAAACTGGATGGCTTTGTTTTAGCACTGAAGTTGAGCTATACTTCCATAAAAGATATATTTTATTGGCTTCTAGTTAAGATTTTTTAAAAATACTGCCATTTCCGTGTTGATTACCAGAAAGACATCAAAGGAAGGAAATATCAAGCTATGTTGTTTATAGAATTAGCAAAGAAATAACATAACAGATATCCTTGAACACCATAGACAATTTGGAAGGGAAAATCTTCAGAGTGCAGAGTATGTTATAGAAATTTGAAGAAGAGAGCAGCTCAGGATACATCCTGTGACGGGCCAGTAGCAAGGGAGATAAGGAAGCATAAAGAGCCAGTAGGTTGTAGTAACGAAAGCTTTGTACAAGTGCACCCTTTCTCTTATGTAGTAAACACACAGTGTGCTGGGTTTCATACGTGAGGACATGCTACTGAGCTATAACAATAGGGTCACTTTTTCTTGTTTTCCATTATTGTTTACAGACTTTTTGGAAACATTTGTTTCCTTTTGCCTAATTTTTTTAACAAAATATTTTAGATCTTTAGTTGTTTTAAATTAAGTCAGCAATATGTGAGTAGAAAAACTGTGAAGATCTAACATTTCCCTAAGTCTACTAAAGTATAATATTCTACATTTTTGTTGGGCTAAAAGTACATGGAAAATTGGAAATGTTCATTTGACAAAATAAACTCTATTCCTTAGAACACAATTATTAATACCACACAATTACTACATTCTCTTCCCTCTTCCTCCCTCCCATCCTCTCCCTTCCTTCCTTCCCTTCCTTCTTCTTTTCCTTCCTTCCTCTTTTCCTTCATTTCTTTCTAATTTTTTTTTTTTGAAAATTTATACTTTGAAGTAAGTCCTCAAATTTTGTATTAAGGACTTTCTGTATTACAAAGTATTGTACATTCTCTTAGATTATGTTCTCAAATTTATTCTTACTATAACAACTTCTTCCATCTATCTTCTCCTGCATCAATATAATTTATCTATAATTTTATATCTGCTGATGATTCAGGTGGTTATTTCTTCTTTACTCTTCCAAAAGCTCATTTCCATTTTCTTAGTATGTAGTCTTTTGATTAAGAGTCAGTATTGTATGTTGTTACCTATTAGTGGTAAATCAGATATTTACTGAATTTGAACTCTATGTTAGGTTCGTCACCATGTGTGATTGGACCAGCCTCTCAAGAGAAACATCATTACCCCAAAATTGCATACTCGATTCATCGCCATTGTTATCGAATTAAATTAAAATATGTAATAGAAGGTGTATTTATGTAAGGTATAGTAGATTGGATTAATTACCGTTACCAATTTATCTCCTTTTGCTGTACCCATAGCTTTTGTCATGTGACTTGCTTTAGTCAACAGAATCCGAAAGTGAGTCAGTTCCAAGTTAATGCTTTAAGAAGCAAGATATGATTCTCTTCATTCCTTTTCCTAGCTTCTGCCACAAGAAGGACTTGTCTTCTTAGCCCTTTGGTCAAGAGAAATGAGATTTAATAGGCAGAGATTTCTTATCTGACTTCAGTATGGGAGCCTAAATTTGAATCATTCCAAGAGAACTACAGACTCGTGAGCATGGAAACAAATGCTTATCATTTTATACCACTGAGAATCTGTTTTATGCATATTTTTATAAAAAAGGTCTATCAATTCCCTTTTTGTTTAAAACACATGGGAAAATGTAGGAGATAATCATACAAGTGTTGCTACATGAAAAGGTACTTTCATCAAACTTTGAATCTAAGAATGAACATTTCTTTTATTACATCTATATTAATTATTTATGCTTTTCCATTTGACTGTTTTAAAAATTCCACATATCACCATTATTTCTCCTGTGTCAGTTATAATACAATGACAGGAAGTAGAAAGGTTGATCAAAACAAGTCTTTAAGCAGTTTTATGCTGTCTCTTATTTCAATCAGAGATTTGCAGATCTGAAAGATCACATCATATCAGTTATAAACATCATAATTGACATAAATTTTTTAAAAAGGCATGTAAAGGTAGATATTTGAAAGGACTGGATGATATAGTGTTCCAGGCAGAGTAAGCAGCTAGAAAACATAAAGGAAATATAATTTGGATTATGTTTATGGCTCTTCATGCTGCCTAGAAATTAAACCACATTGTACCAATCTATTTTTTCTACCATTATTCTAGTTGGCCATTTTATATATTCTTCGCTCTCCTCTAAACTTCAACATATCCTCATATTCAGCATATCATTTGCTTCCTATTTCAATGAGAAAATAGAAACAAGAACTCCCTCAACCTTTCACTTCCACATCCACCCGCTACCTGTATCTGTGTCCACATTCTACATGATCTCCAGTTTTATGTACAAATTTTCCACACCCTTAGTTAGAGTCAAATCAGTTGTCTTAGGTATTTTTTCCCCCAAAACAGACTCTGAAACAATGCCTCGTCTCCTAGGAGTTTAATTGGGAGGTGATCCTAGAAATGAGGAAATGAGGAAATGAATGAGGAATGAGGAAAGTGGGTCCAGGAAAAGAGTAAAGTCAATAAAAGGGTGTTAAGGAGCTCGTTACCATGCTGGGCATGTGAGGTCAATCCACTGGGGATCCTTGGAAGAGTTTATGGAACATACCTTGGAATTGCCTCACTGGAGCGTTGGGGAGCTGGCGCCATTGATCTCAGACTTCATTTAACCAAGGTTTTCCTGGGGGTGTTATCCCTGTACCTTCTCCCACCCCCACTACTCCCTTACCTCCAGGTTGTACCTAGTTTTAGCAGAGCATCTTCTGCAGCACCAGAGGAGTTTGAATAAGGAAACTCTTACATGCAGGGTCTACTGCAGCTGCGGATGAACCCAGTGGTTGAAAGGCTATAGGACAGGCAGTCAATGTCTCTGACCCAGCATCCACTTTTTGTCTACATTTCTGCTTGTCTACTCAAATACAGTGCTCTATAAATTCCATTTCTCTCTTTTTCCATCAATTTCTCCTTGTCCACTGAATAATTTTGTTATCAATTTAAAATAAGCTATTAAATTTCTCTTAAATTTTTCTTCTTGTCCTCACTTCCCCCTTGAGCTGCTGGGCCATTCCTGTCCCCAATCTTAAGGAAAATACCCTGAAGCACTTTTACATATTTACTGTGTCCAATTTCTTTCTTCCTAATTTTTCTAAGTAGGATTTTGCTTCTACTATTTCACTAAAAATGTTCTAAATCATCAATCATTAGTCACGTCCAATCTCAGTTCTCTAGGCTCACCTTACTTGACTCACCAGCAGTGCTTAACACACATGATTACTTTCATTCAAAGAACATTTTCTCTGTTTACCCGGAGACACCACACTTGCCTGGTCCTCCTTCTTACTTTCCTTAGACCACTTTTTCTGCATACAAGGTCTCAGTTATTGGACACATTCTCTCCCTCTTTATAAATACACACTTTTCTTAGTTATCTCACTTTTACTAACATGACATCAAAATGCAAATGACTCCCAAACATAAATATTCAGCCTGGCCTCTCTTCTACACTCTGGACATGGTTATTTAAATACTTAACTTGACCACTTCACTTGGATATCTAAAAAGGATCTCAAACTACACCTAGCCAAAATTAAACTTCTGAAGAACTCCCCCTTCCCAAACATCCTCTCTCTCTTACTCTTCAAATCAATAAATACAAATTCTGAGCATCTACTTGCTTTGGGGGGAGGGGGGGAAGAGTCAAATTTGATTCTTCTTTTTTTCTGCGTACCTCACATCTAAAGTTTTGGTAGACTGTGTCAGATTTAAATCCAAATATATTAAGATAGAACTATTTATCAAAATCTGCACTGCTATCATCTTGCCATGATCCACACTAATCTCTTCTAGAATATTGGAATAGCCTCTTAACTGGTTTTCTTGCTTTAGCCTCTGGTCTTATGGATTTTAGTTTCAACACAGAAGCAGAGCAATCCTGTTAAGTATAGATCATTGCATATTAAATATTTTTTCAAAAGTTTTCTAAGACCTACAAGACCTAAATGATCTAACTCTCTGGCCTGAGCTCCTGTAACACTCACTCTTTTTCTAATTTGGTGAAGACACTGACTTTCTTGCTTTTTCTCAAATACATGACATGCTTCTGCTCAAGGCTTTGGCATTTTGCAGTTCTCTCTGCCTTCAATGCACTTTCCCTGATAAATTAATATTTTTTAGAAGGCCTATTCCTTCTTCCCTTGAGTTCCTTACTCAATTGTCACGTTTTCAATGAGTCCTTCCAGGCCACTTTATTTGAAATTTTCACAGCCTCCTACCCACTCATGAACACATTCTATCTTTTTCCTGCTTTATTTTACATCTTTGTACTTATCACTATCTACTATGCAAAATATTATATATATTCGTAATGTTTATTGATTGTTTCCCCCACTAGAACATAAAACCCAGGATTTTATTTATTTATTTTTTTTGTCTATTTTGTTTTGTTTATTTTGTTTCTGCTGCCGACCCTGAGCCTAGGGTAGTCTTTGCACGTACTACCATACACACACACATACACACACAGGCACGCATGTGTGTGCGCACATGTGTATCTTAGATTAATAAATGCATAAATGAATGAATGAAGAATGCATTAACAATAACAATTGAACAAATACTTGAATTTTCAAACTCATTGTTATGAAATTGTTCCTAGTCTTATTTTAAATTCCCTTGGTATCTGCAACTAGTATTTTGTGTTACATATCTTGTCAATGCTATTATTTTTCTCTTTTTCTTCTAGGCTAGAATTGTCCAATATGTGTTTATTTTATTGGTCTTTTCAAACTTTTTATTGTTATTGCCTTACATGACTGGAAACTTGTTGAGATTTATGTTAGTTTTGGATCCTCAGAAAAGCAGACTCCAAAACAGGGTTAGCAGTGCAAAAGATTTATTAAGAGCCAAGCCTGTTAGGGGAAATGGGAGAAAGTGGGGAGTCTGGGAGAGCCATAAGACTACCATGTAATTTTAATTCCAAGTGAAGGAGAAAGAGAAAGTAGGAAGGTTAGGGAGAGGTGTCTTAGACTTCAGTGCAATTCTAAGGAGGTTTCAGCAAGGCTATCAGAGAGTTCTTGAATCAAAGTCACCCCTCAGGGGAGTGCCAGCTCCCACAGGAATAGGACCGCCTTAGTGTCACAGCCATATTCACCTATTGGTTAGAAGAAGTCCCTACAAAGTGTGGCTTCAGCAGGAAAGCAGTTATGGATTTCAAAGAGCAGCTGTTGGGGCCATTGGCAATTAGACTACTGGCAATGCAGTCAGATCACTGAGGCACATTGTTATGACCCTAGAATATTGGTGTTTTTTTATTACAATATATTTTACTTTTTAAAAATCAATGTTTCTTTAAATCCCCTTAAATTAATTTTGTTGTTATTTTCAAATTTACTCAAGTTGACAATTTAGAACTGAAGATGAAAAGTTGTCCACATAACATTACTTTAGGTCCTGGAAAACTCCTATTTTAAACAAAAAATAACTAAGAGAGACTGTTTGCCCCACCCCCCACCCCCAAATAGTTCACTCCTGTTTTTCTGCTCCTATGCTCTTCCTCTGTATTCTGTCAAGTCTCAAGTCATCAGCCATAACTCTCTTTGCCGATGCCTGCTGTGTGCTGGTTGGACTTAGCCCTGGCAGTGTAGCTCCGCATTCTGTCTGCAGGACCCCAACTGCCCAGATGGGTGACTCAGCTCCTGTATTGTCCCTTTGCACCAAATCACACTGGGACCATGTCATAATGAAAAAGCCTTCTTCCTTTCATCATCTTTCTTCTTCCTGCTTGGAATATGGATATGATGTCTAAATTGAGCAGCAGTCATCTTGTAATCATGGGGTGACAAGCATGAAGACAGAAGTCAAAATTCCAAGGATGATGGAGGAGAAAGAATCTGGGTCTACTATGGCATCTTTGAATAAGAATACCAGGATTAGACCAGCAAACTCAGGACTTCCTGTCATATGAGAACAATAAACTCTGATTTGTTTAACCATTTTGGTTTCCTTTCACAAAGCTGAAATCATTTCTAATTTATACCCTAATGAAGCAATAGATTACATTATTTAGGTTATAATAAGATGGACATAGCATTTGTGTATTTCAGGATCTGTATCAAAGTGTCTGTATATATACAAAATTTGATTTGTAGCCCCAATTATTATTGTACAGTAGCATAGGGGATATTATTTAAATATTGAAATATTATGTAAGAAAAAAACTGAAGCTCAGAAAATTGAAGTGATTTCCCTTTGTAAGTGATGGAGTTGGGTCTAGTATCTGGGTCTCCATGCTCCTTATTAATATTTAATATCTTTTTTAAAAATCGTATTTATTGTAGAATGATAAACATACATCAAAAGTAAACTGCTTTAAATGCAGAGTTCGATGAGTTTGCAAAAATGCATACAGTCATGTAACAATGACTACAAACAAAATATGGAATATTGCATAGGAACCCAAAAAGTTCCTATGTCCCTGTTTGCGACCACTAAACACTGTTTTAATTCTGGGATTTCTAGAATGTTGTACAAATGGAATTAAATAGTATATGGTCTTTTGTGTCTGGCTTCTTTCACTAGCATAATTGTTTTCAGACTCCTCATATTCCTGGATGCACTAATAATTTGTTCCTTTTCATTGCTGAGTAGCACCCGCTAGTCCATGTTGTTTATGTATTTACGTATGTTGCCCATGTTGTTTTATGCATTCACAAGCTAATGTATATCCGGTTGTTTCCACTTTTGAGCTAATATAAGTAGAGCTGCTGTGAACCTTAGTATATAGATTTAAAACAAAACAACAACAAAACTCATATCATTCTGGTGTTATCCAGGCAACTGCTAATCATCACATTAACAATTTAATGAGTATACCTAGTGTCATATATCAAACACTGATATTATTCCCCACTAAAGAAAATGAGACTAATTGAATTTTGGCCAGCATCAAATAATGGAGAAAAAGAAGACAAGAGTAATACTAAACTTTCTTGTATAATGGCTAAAAAAGTGTGTGAATTGAAGTGATTCAAAAAATGTGAAATTAAAATGGATTATAGTAGGTGGGGCGCAGCAGCTCATGCCTCTATCCTAGCATTCTGGGAGGCTGAGGCGGGAGGATCATTTGAGGTCAGAAGTTCAAGACCAGCCATAGCAAGAGCGAGGCCCAGTCTCTACTAGAAATAGGAAAAAAAAATTAGCTAGGCGACTAAAAATAGAAAAAATTAGCCAGGCGTGGTAGCACATGCCTAATAGCCACAGGTACTTGGGAGACTGAGGCAGGAGGATCACTTGAGTCCAGGAGTCTGAGGTTGCTGTGAGCTAGGCTGATGCCATGGCACTCTAGACCAGGTGACAGAGTAAGACTCTGTCTCAAAAAAAAAAAAAAAAAAAAAAAAAAAAAAAAAAAAAAAAAAGGGAATATAGTAAAACATAGTTGAAATGTGTGCAGATGTTTGCTAGTATGTTTAGAGTAACAATTGTATATTGATTAACCAAGTTCAGGGCATTGAGCTCTCAAGTTTTTGTCAATACCAATCACAAATTAAGGCAGGAATAGAGAAGCTGTTTAAATTTTGACAGCATAAGATTGAATCTGATCTTTGAATGGAATATTAAATCTTATAGCACCTTCAGAAAATCTGGAAGGAGATAGAGATATGAATTTTCTTCTAGGAAAGCAGGGTATAATAAGGTTGATATATGCATAAGATATAAGCAATAATAAAAATAGAAGAATACACATACTTTTTGTCTCTTAGAACTTTAGGCTGTTTTTAGAGATATGTAATAGTTATACATACTTTGGGGTTACATGTGATATTTTGATAGATGTATCCAATGTGTAATTATCGCATCAGGGTAATTGGATGTTCATCACCTGAAACATTTATTTTTTATGTGTGTGTCAGGAGCATCTTAATTCTTTTCTTGTAGCTACTTTGAAAGATACAATAAATTATTAACTATAGTATCCCTACTGTGTTATTAAACATAAGAACGTATTCCTTCTACCTCTCTCGCTGTCTGTAACATTAACCAAACTTTCTTCGTCCCCCATCCAGCCTCACTAGCCTCCGGTAACCATCATTTTACTCTTTACCTAAACACAATAAATGTTTTTTGCTCTTCCATGAGTGAGAGCATACAATATTTGTCTTCTGTGCCTGGTCTATTTCACTTAACCTAATGACCTCCAGTTCTATCCATGTTGCTGCAAATTATAGGACTTCTTTATTTTTTTATTACTGAATAATATTTCATTGTGTATGTATACTGCATTCTCTTTATCCATTCATCTGTTGATGTTTCTTTAAGGCAGTGCAAATGAAGAACAGTGCCAGTACAAGGAGGATGTGTTTTGAGTTTTGAAATATTATTTTGATCAACATCTGACTTCAATTGTTCCATTTCTAGCAACAATATACTAAAATCTATTTAAGGTTCAGAAATGGGAAGGGGCAGTGAAAAAAATATCGTATGATACTATAGATAAACAGGTAACTCCACTGTGTTTAAAGTATTTGTCTAGATTCACTAACAATATGATATTAACTAAACTTGTGTGAAAATGCATCAGTCAGTGTACATGAAAACTGATGATTTGCTAGGTTTTCTGAGACATAATCATACCCATCCAGAGATGCTAGGATATCAAGTTCACATGTTGTTATGTATCTATCTTCTAATAAATGCATTAAAGGGTATATTTTTCTTCTGTTTAATATTTTGGGCTGCCTCCCAAATATTTGGATATTCCTACTCTCAGTTTTGTCTTTTCCACACATTTTAATTTTCCCTGTTAATTTCTTTATCATAAAAATAATTAAGATATATATTATAATTTATAACTAATAGCTTTTTTATGGAGGAAGGATGCTTAAAAGATTTTACCTGTAATTTTGATTATTTTTGCACTATTTTCAGATGATATGAATATGATTCCTGCTTTTTAAAAGTAACAACATTGTTACGGCATATTACATGATTTGTATGTATCTCATATAATTTTGGAGACAATATTGCTTCCAAAGTCACCCACTGGGATCACAATTCAAAATACATACATGTAGTGTATGTGAATCTCAGGCTACCAAAGTCAAATGTGCAAGAAATGCCACTTTATTTATTAACTATGCCAACTGGATTGTGGATTTAAATGCTTGCTCTGCCAGTCTAGAGTAAAATCATTACCCCATCTCTAGTTCTTAGGAACTTAGCCAGGGCCAAGATACTGGCGGTGGGAATGGAAACAAGGGGTCCTATGTTCATTGACGGTTCACATAAATAGGGGAGACATTTTTCATTCCATGTCAGGACTGAGCTCTCCACCTGTTTCATGTCACACACTGAACATGAGAATATTGTGAGGGTAACTATGCTCCTGCATAACCAATTCTCTGGAAACATATTGGCTTAGTTTCCTCTACTTCCAGACACAGAAATGTGTCTTATCTCTCCTTTCCCCCTTTCTCCATTCTGAGTAACCCCCTGGATTGTCAGGTAAAGAAGTAGACTATGTGCTTGAGCAGGGGATGGAGGTGCATAGGAACAAACAAGAAATAAAATACATAGATTAACACCTCAGGATGTTATGTCATATTACCCCTACCGAGTCTTTGTATTCCTGTAAAGAAAACTGACATGACACTGTTAATCTCCAAAAGTCTTACACACATTATCAGCCTTGGTATATCTTCCATCAAAAAGTAAGACATAAATCAGCCTGGCATCAATAATCATTTTGTGATCCTTGTGTTTTATCCTTGTGATTAGTTTCTACCCCCTGGAGACTCTTTTGCAGCACTGACCCTCTAATATCCAGAACCTTTGCCATGGCTATGAAAGAAATGTCACTGAGGCAGATTAAGCTTAACGTGAATTGCTCCTAAATTGGAAAGAAACAGATGTCTGATTTAAATGCAGCTAGATGCAGTTAACTATTGTAGGAAATTCGGTCTGATTATCTCCTCATTGTCCCAGTCCCTATGTACACAATGTTGGTACCCTGCAGTTCAGTTAGTGGCTCCTGAGCAAATGTTCCCAGGTTGGATGATAGATCAGTAGTCACTAGACTGTATAGGTGGCCAGACTCAATGCAGTGAGTGCAGCAGGCATGTGAGAAGAAACAGATACCTACGGAGCGCTGTAGATCCAGAAGAACGTCAGTCCACCTTGCTCTCTTATTCCAGAAGACTCTTCAAACCTGCCCTAATCTGTGCATCACAAACTATTGATTATTTCCCAGTGGAGTAAGTTCATCATGACACTTTCATTTTTCATAGAAACATGGAAAGAAGAGAACATGTGACTTTCAAAATTCCTGTTGGGAAAACAATGTTTTGCTCTGACGCTGGGCAATACACTTTCCAGTGTTGCTGTGAAGCTTGTTTGTCTATTTTCCAAGAGATAATTTCTGTATATGACCCAAGGAGGGCATACTGAAGACACATCAAGGGAGCGAATGCCCGTTTTGTCATATTGACAAAGCTCCTTTACCTTAACAGCTGGTTCTTGAAGCACTCAAAAAAGAAGATGCCATGTGGCCTTCTCAGTCTACAAAGGGTTGATCAGGACCTTTCATTCCTGAAACAAATCTCTATCTGCCTCACACCGTGCTGCTGAAATACCTCCATCTAATGCCTGGACCCGCTTGTTAATGGACTGGGAAATAAATCCAACAAAATTCCTTTCTTTACTTAGTCACTGGGAGAAGTTTGCATGTGTTGTGCTCATTTAGGTTTAGCTTGAAGCAGAGCTCGCCAAAGTCGGCTATGAATGATTCAGATCCATCCATCATGTGTCTAAGCCTCCTCAGATCACTATCCTTCCCACTCCGGGAAATAATTTAATTTTTTAAAATCATAGTTATAAAAAAAGGACCTTAAAATTCACCTTCTACACCAATGTATTTCCGGATACCCTGTTTGGGAATAGAAAAACATTTCTCAGCATACTCTAACAAATCTGTGGTTTTCTTCTTCTTTTCATTCTGTAAACTCCTGCTTCATTTTCTCAGAAGATTTAAAATATTTACCAGTATTCATTCACAGCCATTCTCATAATCATCACTTGGAGTCATCAAAAGCAACAGTGACTTTTGAGATTCAACCTCAGAGCTTGGTATTGTTTTTGTTTATCTTCTTTAATAATCTTTATTTTCCTAATAAGAAAATTCAGCCCATTCACATTTCAATTAATAAACTTGATTTTATTCTCACTATCCTCTTTTATGTGTACATTTTTATATATTTTTTTCATTTTCTCCTAATAGCTTGTTTGATCAATGTTATACTCATCACCTTTGCCTTCTTTTCATTTTTTTTAATGTGAGAGTTTTACCATGCTTTTCATTTCTATATTGCTAATATCTTAAAGAATGAAAGTTTTAAGTATTTTTGCTTCTCCATTTTCATGGCATGCTATCAAATACCATATGAAACATTTTCATTTACCTTCAAGTATATTTATATATTGATATTTCATAAGTTATGCTTTTTCACTCATGCTAGCATAATCCATGTAAAGTTAACTGTATATATATTAATAACAACAGATTTTGCTTCACTTTGTTTCTGTCGTTTTAGTCATATTTCTTAAGTCTCATTCTCAGAAAGAATACAAGAGAATTGTATTCTTATAATCCTCATATTTACCTAAATAATTTTCTTTGATCTGGATGTATGAACATCACAGCAGGGTATGAGTTTCTTGCATTATTATATTATTCTTTCTAATTCTGTAGATTTTGTTTCCCCCATCAGCATTTAGTTTTTGATTTGGAGGTAAATGCCAGTATGATTCTTTTATTCGAGTAACTTGTTATGAAGTTCTAAACGGTAAAAAAAAAAAATACTTTTTTTGTTCTTGAAATTTATGAATTTATGCATATATCATGTTCAGGTGTGAGTGTATATACCTTGCCTGTACTTTGCTGGAAATGTGCTCGCTATAGATTCAAATCTCTTTCTTTTTAGTAAAGAATAAAATCTTCTAATATGTGTTCAGTAACATATTTTACTTAAAATATATTTAATTAAAAACTTAATTAGCATTACTTACCTTTACTTCCTTTTTAAAAAACTATTATCTCAGTATTAGTTACCTTAGATTTGTTTTAAAGACAAGAATTTTTTCCCTTGCACTGTATTTTTTTACTCAGACTTTTTTTTAAATTTTTTTCAATACATTAAATTTACTAATAAAAACATTCTAAAAATGTACAATTTTTCTTTTTTAACAAAGTATAATAAAACATAAAAACCCCAAAGACAGAATACTTGACATGTACAATTCAATATCAAATTAGCTGAATATTAAATATTTACAAAACTATATCTTTTAAAAATATTTATAAAGTTACATGCAATTTTGTAGAATTGACAAAAAATGGCTCAAAAATGGGAGAGTTTTCCTTCATTCCTAAAAAGAAAATATGTCCAAATAGAAGCTGTGAAGAGTACACAAGGTTTTCAGATTCAGTACGAAAGCCATTTTGTGCATGTGAGAACTTACACGTGTGAGGAGGGCTGCTCTGACAGGCGTGCGGCTGGAGTGGGGACTGAAGGCCACTACTCCCCTCCCTGGGTGAACAGTGCGGAAAACTTGACCTTTGGCCTCAACCAGCACAGTATATGGTTTTCTAGAATATTGCGAGTGTTGATTAAAGATGCTCCCTTTCATTCAGACCTTTGGGTCTTTGCACTGTATTTTGAATAAGTTCATTTTGTCTCTGGTTTGCTAATTTAAATTAACTATAGCCTTCTTTAATATTAGCTAAAATGCTAAATACTACATTTCTATAGGTCATAAATCATGAGGTGAAGTTCTAAGTCTTTTGTGTGTGTGTGCTTTACTTCAGTCTCCTAAATTCCCATGTTGTATCTGATCAAGGTATCATTGTCTCTTCCAGCAATTTATTATTTATCGACCACCTCTCCAGTGTGGTCCACTTGATTTTTCTATCAGTGGTTACTGAGTCTCATAGATGAGTTTTATTTTCCTAAATGCTTGCTCACTGGAAATCAGATTTCACTGGTAAACATATCTTATTTCTGAAAAGTTTTAGAAACAAAGGGTCTCTGCCCATGTTCATCAACAGTGCTCCAGATGGTGAGCTGTGGTCCCCATCTATGCATCTAGAGGAAGGCTCTTTCTTTTCCCAACTTCTCCACTGCAAATGCTTCACAGGCTACACACCAGTTAGGATCCAATCAGAAAAACAGAAGGTGTAATAGCTATTTCAAAATAAGGATGCAAAACACAGAACTTATTCATTGCTGATAGAAGGCTAAAAGACCCAAAAGACAGTGAAATAGCTCAGAGTTGGGACGTTGGAGATAGGTGGAGCTGCCATGGCTGGGATGAGTGAGTAGCAGTTTTCTTAGAGCTAACGCAGGTGGAGCAAAATGGTACTGAGTCCTTTGAAGACTGCTGCTATCATGGAAAGGAATTAGAAATCAGAATAGTGTCACTGTCCTCTTCCAACTTCTCAGTTCTGCTCAGTGCCTCATATTAGCTGAACACAACCGAAAGCAAGCTGCTAAGGGAGTCTAGAGTTTGAACATTTCCAGCTTTAATATTTGAAGTAGATACAGGAAAGTAGGTCTGGGACTAAAAGATGATAAATTGAAATAAAATAATAGGCAAATGCTACAAAGACTGCAAAGGATATAAAGGCTAAAAGCTAAGAACTCTTTTACTGTCAGGGGCAAAGTGGATATCAAAAAGATATTTACCTCTTGTAGCTTGTTGGAGTACAGAAAGCCTTGCCAGTTACCCACACTCATTTTTGACTAGTTAAGAGAAAGAGAGAATATGGATGTTCACCCACTTTACCAAGATGAATGTGTATTCTATCCTTAATAGCAGGTAAATTATTTCAACATAGTTGATGTTTTGTAAATGTAAAGAAATATGGAAATGTATAAATGTTCTGAAATAAATAAACAAGAATTATGTTTCTTTTTTCATATCCTCTTGGTGGAAATGTCTTATACATTATATTAATTTGAAGTATAATTTATTAAATACAGCTAGATTAAGTGTGATGTTTTCATTATTCATAGCCTGGCAATTTCTTAACTGACCAAAAAAAAAAAAAAATCTTTAAAGTATATCCTAAACACTAAACTGAAAACAATTCTATATAATAGTTGAACTAAATATTCAGAGAAATAATTTTGAAAGGGTTTTTGATTCTTAATCACGATGCTTATAAATGTGTCATATTGGCTTGCCTATGTATTACTTGATGTACTTAGTGAAATTTATCCTCAGGTGCTTTTCATGTTTCCCACTCTTCCTCTCAGACAACCAACGAAATAATCAGGTTCTTTTTGATGTATTTTTCTTAGAAAAATAGAAAAAAATGGGGATAAGTCCTTTTCTATTAATAATATGACTAACTGGAATACCTATTAAAATGTAACGAATGGCTCTACTGAAGTTTATGAAAAATTTAAAGATAACTGATGACTACTATTTGCTTTTGCTACTTTGCTGATCACTTACATGGTTGTATAGTTCAACAGTAGTTCCTACATTTTTAAATTGTTTTATACATAAATTGGCAGTGAAAACTAATATCTAATGCTCCTCAGGATGAATAAATCAGTAGAAGAACAGATTAAAAAAAATGACGAAATAAATTAAGTGCATTTCACAGGTAGCCAAAATTTCATTTGGGGGAAATTTAAAGAATCGAAGGGCATTACAGGCTAGAAACATTTTCTAACTACTTTAACTCGATTTCTTTTTAAACTGATTTTAGTATAATTCTGCCTAAAATACTAATCTAAATTTGAGCAGAAACTGTTTATTAAAAAGAACCACATTAATCATTTTTAATATGCAAATAGTACATGTTCATTGGTTTTATTTATTTTGTGAATATATAGGTAATGCCTACTTTTACATAATATGAACCATTTAGTACATTAAAATAAACGTTTAAAAAAATCCCCTACTTCATGACCGTGAGTCAAATATTGCTCTCAATTTAGCAAACATCTATATACATACCTATACAGAAATTAGCATGGATATTACATACATTTATATTATATTTCTATTTTGATAAATGAACTCATAATGTACATGTTAAAGTTTATTTTTTTTCCTTTTCATTCAGTAAATTGTAAATAATGGCTCTCTTTCTATAACTGTTAAGAGGTATATGTCATTTTCTAACGTTTACAAAGTACTCTGTTGTATGTACTTGTCATGATTGAATAAATATTCCCATATTAAGATAGTTTGCAGTTTTTAGCAGTATTATATTCAATGCTGTGAGGAATAAATATACTCACACAATTTTTCAGCTCATATTCAGTTATATTCTCAGGAGGGGAGGATCCCAACTGGTGTCACCATAACGACCAAGTGCAGCACGTTCAGGGCTTAAGGGTAGGGGCAATGCAAGAGGGCTGGAGCATACTTCCTACACCAATTTGGGAAGTGTGGCCCCTCCCTCCTTTCCAGCTTAAAAAGCTGACTTCCACCCCCTTCCCAGCAGCTCCCCCTAGTGGCCAGGAAGATAACCTCTGAGCCCTGCTGAACCTTTGCCTAGCCTTACACACTGGCACAAGCTACCCACACACAGCCCTGACCCTCCACTGTGGGGGAAATCAAACAACCCCCTAGGAGCTACAGTGCCCCTCCCAAAGCTTGGAGCATTCAAGTGCTCCACCTGAAGGACTAGAGCTTATCATAGGCACAAAAGAACATCTCTGCCCTTGGCTCTCTCCTGCAAGCATCAACCACTGACAGGGAGAACAACTCTATAGCTCACTACGGCATCTATCAACTCAATCAAATAGGGCGTGGCTGATTCTTACAAGCATCACCCACCACCTCGGAGAGTAAGCTGAGGGGTCCCAATACAATTCACACTGCTTTTTATTTATTTATTTATTTTTATTTCAGCATATTATGGGGGTACAAATGTTTAGGTTACGTATGTTGCCCTTGCCCCCCCCCCAAGTCAGAGCTTCAAGCGTGTCCATCCCCCAGATGGTGCACAGCGCACTCATTATCTATGTATGTACCCATCCCCACCTCCTCACTCCCATCTGCCCGACACCCAATAAATGTTATTCCTATATGTGCACTTAGGTGTTGATCAGATTCACACTGCTTTGAAGAGGGGAAGACTGCGGGAAAGAAATAACTTGAAGAGACACTGCTTTTTAGGAGAGAAACAAAAGTTACAGGAAGCTTGATCCGTCAGGGGTCCCCCTCCTCCTCTGCAGACCTCTAGGCTCATCAGGGAGCTGCTCAGAGTCTGTGTAGAGACATTCCACTAGAGAACAGGTGCAGCAGAGAGCTGGTGCCTGCCAATCCCAGGTCTCTGCAATTGATGTCATCCTGATCATAGTGGTGCAAGGAGCCAGATCTACACAGGACCCAACCTCCCAGCAATTGCCTTTGCATCACCCCTGCCAAGCCAGAGAGTGAATAGACACTCCTCTGTGTTGTGCCCTGTGACTGGGGGTCAGGCATACCTCCACCCCAGCATGGGAGCCAAACAGAGCAGGGGCCCCAGACACCACAGGTACAACCTGGGAAAGCTGGGGCAACTGCATCAGTGGGTTCTAGGTGTGGGGGGAGAACCTGTGCCAACCAGCAGTACAGACCTGCCTATGCAGACTCTAGGCTGCTGAGACCACATGACAGGGAATCAGCAGTCCCCACACTGGTGGAACATCCCCCCATAAGTGTGGCTCTGCCCCTGAAATCTCCAGAGCCAACTCTGAAGCTCTCACTGAACCCAAGGCTGAGGCTCTGCCCCTGTAGCTCCACGGCCTCTGCGGGCCTACAACTCCACCCGTGATACTCCAGAATTGTGACTGGGCCTCAAGTCCCCATAACTGAGTCCCCACCCCTACCGTGGGGCCAGTGGAAACTCTCTGAGGTCCAACACATCACTCAGGACCCCTAACCCTGAGAAGTTACCACTCCTGGACTTGGTTCAAGAGAGTCCACAGCAAAGGTGAGCAGGTGCCCTGCAATTCTATGAATCCAGAGCTGAGAGAAGGGAGCCAGATGAGAAGAAACCAGCAAAAGAATCCTGACAACATGAAAAAAATAAAATAATTTGACACCTCTAAGGGAACATAACAGAGCCTCTGCAGTGGACCCCGCCCACAAGACAATTGCTGAAATGACAGAAATGAAATTCATAATATGGGTGGCAAATAAGGTGAATGGAATTGAAGAGAAAGTTGAAAACCAACAAAAATAAGGGAGTCAAAAATACTCCAGGAAATCAATGAAAAAGTTGAAAAAGTCACTAGAGAGCTAGGAGCATAAGAAAGGATATAATAGAGCCATTCAAACTTTCTTCTGCTGGTATTCCAATTACACAGTTAGCCCTTTGAATATTGTCACACGTTTACAGAATATTCTGTTCTGTTATTTTTCATTCTTTTTATTCTTTGCATTTCAGTTCGGGAAGCTTTTATTGACCTATCCTCAAGTTCACTCATTCACTTTTCGGCTGTGTTGAATCCACTGATGAGGCTATCAAAGACATTCTTCCTTTCTGTTACTGTGTTTTTTTATTTGTAGAATTTCATTTTGATTTTTTCTTCTTAGAGTTTTCATCTCATTTTCTACAATACCCATCTGTTGTTGTTTGTTTGCTTTTTCCATTAGACCTCTAAACATACTAATCATGTTTATTTTCAATTACTTGTTTGATAATTCTAGAATTTATGTCATATCTGAGTCTGGTTTGAGCTATTGCTTTGTCTCTTCTGAATGTATTATTTCTTGCCTTTTCACATGCCTTGTATTTTTCTTGTTGTTGAAAGCAGCTGTATTTGGTGATAGACATTGAGTTAAATAGGACTTTAGTGTGAAGAATTATGTTAATCCTGCTAGGAATCAGGCTATGTTTAATGTTTATTGTAGCTGTAGGTTACAGAGTTTTTTCATTAGTATCCTTATTTTTCTCCCCACTCTTGACTTTGAATTCCCTTGTCAACTCCCCCTCAGAGAGATTCTATCTTGCAGCTCTTTCAACTATACTCTACTGCTATTACATATATGGTGGAAAAGGGTGGGGGACATTCAGCATTCTAAACCTTCTGGTTAAATTTGTCTTTCAATAGACCTGTGTCTCAGGGCTCTGACTTTCCCAAATGTTTCTCTAGTTGTACAGTTTATTTTCTCCTGACCCTTTCTCCTGTTCCCAGTTACAGAGATTCTAATATGTATATTTCCTTTAATGTCAGACCCCTGTGGACTGTGCCAAATCCCCTTATGTAAGATAGAAAGAAAGGAGGACTGGGATGAATTTCCTTTCCGCAGCTGGGACAGAGGACCAAAGTTTAGCTCCAGTAAAGTCCCGTTTCTTAGACTGTAAACCTTTTTAATGAGAAGTTTCTGGGCATAAATCACTGTAATTTATCTCACTCTCCCTATTCCATAGTTACAAGGGAATTTTTCTCAGATCCGCACTGCAATAACCTGGTGTGGTTGATGGGAGGAAAAGTCCATGAAAATGTTCGAACATCCTGTTAAGATTGTAGCTTTTGGGAGCTTTCCTCACACACACTAATCCACACTCAGTCTCTAGCAATTCATCAAAGTTACCATTTCAGTGCTCCTATCAGTTTGTAGCCCTAGTGGCTTCTGGTCCAGGTAAACAGATTTTAGCTGTGACTGGATTTTCTTGCCTTCCAGATTTTAGGTTGTAGCCCATTTGCCCTACAAGCTCATTTTTTGATGAGTCCAAGGAAAGTCATTGATTTTCATAGCTTTTTTCCTGTTGTTAATATGGAAATGATAAATCCCAAACTCTTTACATCTCGAAAATGAAAATGTAGACCTCCTTTTAGGGACATTTGACCCTTTTGATAATTTAATAAAGGGAAAGATTCTTTGTTCATGGGGGAAAATGCACACACACACACACACACACACACACACACACATGCATATATATATATATGCATTTGACATAAAGTTTTGATGTACAAAGGCCTCAAGTTATGAAGATTTGCTTCTTATAAGAATGACTAGGTAAAGGAGCAGTAATATTCCATATTCAATGGATGACTGTAGAAAAAATTGGTGGAAGGTAGTCAAAACTTAAATGTATGAAAACCACAGTAGAGTGGTGGACAAAGAATAGGAGACTAATCAGAGAATTAAAAAGGTGAATCAGGATGCCGAAAGAGAAGACAGGGTTGATAATTACTTTGTACTTTTTTTACTTTAGAAAATTTAAATCATACTTATTTCTATAAATAGAAAGTTTTAATTCAGTAGTACAAAATGTTTTCCTTGACACTGAAAGATAAGCATTGTACGCCTTCACACATTTAATTATATTCCAGAGAGCTTATCTCAGTGTTAAGGTGAAAACATATATTTGAAGCATAAATTTTGAATATAGATGTACAGCCATGGAGTTAGACATACGTAATTTTAATATAAACTGTAGAAACATACTTTGAATATTTGCATATAAATGTGTGAATGATGAGTCAGCATAGTTACACTATCCACAAATTACTACTTAATTATGTCATGTGGTATGTATTAAGTATTTGAAAGCTATAGAAATGAGTTTGTTATGCTTCTTTAAAGATATGGAACGATTAAACAGGTTATTTATTTGCACAAAACAGTTTTATTTGGATAAAAATTAAGACTAATGTCTATTAAGAAGTCAAGTACAGCTACTTTGTGTGGCTGTAAAACTAATTGTATGTCATGTTAACATACATTTGAATATCTTAAACATTATTAAGTACAATATTCTAGTACTTTTAAAGATTTAAAACAGTTAGAAACCCTGAAAATAGGTATGTACACTAAAGACATCTGTGTCATTTTTGCCTTAAGATAAATGTCACAATATCCAAATAAAATATGTACAAAATATAAGCAAGCTAATAAAATGTTATTTTTCTTATGTATGTGTATATTAGTATGTATTCATCATCAAAAGTATAATAATGCTATAGATTTGTGCATATTCAGATGGACAAAACTGAAAAGATTGATAAGGCCCAATAACTTTTTGCAAAGTGTGGAATAATGACATTATTGGTTGAAATGAACATTAACACTATCTTTCAGGTTACCAATTATGAGTTTTCTATCAAATACTAATATTTATACATTTTGAATTTAGTGCTTTTGCTTTCCTAAATTTACCTTGAAGACTTAAGTCTATGTGTTCCAAAATGATATGTGCTAAAATTTTGTTGCAGTAAAATTTATAATAATTAAAAATTAAAACCAACTTATTTAAAAATGTGAGTACAATTAAATATATTTTCACAAAATATTCCTCAGTCATTGAAAAAGATCATCTAAAATTAAACCCATTTATTAGAAATATGTCTGTCGATACTGTCATATTGCATGAAAACAATTTCTAAAAGTTATAGATCATATGAGATAATATGTGTAAATTAAAACATGTATACTCACACAGAGACTTAGTTTACTGTGAATCAGATACTGACAATATTTATTCATTGCTGGTAAGTTGTAGGCTATTTTTATTCCATACTTTGTACTTTATTTACTTATATCCTTATTTAGATATAATTTACATACCATAATATTTACCCATTTAAAGTGTGGTCAGTGGTTTTTACTATAGTCATAGAGTTGTGGAACTATCTAATTTTTAAGTATTTTCCTCACCTCAGAAAGAACCCCATACACATTAGCACTTACTATTGATTTCTCTATACCCAGAATACCTGTAAACTACTAGTCTACTTTCTGTCTATATGAGAATTCTCAGTACTTTATGCTAAATGTTTCTATAAACCTAAAATTCCTCTAAAATTAAAGTTAATTAATCTTAAAAAATAAAATTGCATATATACATATCCCATGTTTTAATAAGAATTGAAATACTACTTCTATACAGATTAATTAGTAGAGTTTATTAGCAAAATAAAACATATTGCATGCGAAACATCTAAGTATATAATTATATGGTACTTTTAGATATTGTATGAAGGCAAAAAGAAAAGAATATTAAGATTTAGGGTAATTAACCTCTCTTACTTATAGTTATGTCCATATACTTGACCCTAGTATTTTCACTGCTATTCTTATTTTCTTCTCTTTAGTTGGCTTCTATCCATCCACTGTTTACTATTTGCTAAGTTCCCATTTCCTAAGAATAGCAGTAGACTATTACATAGACCATGATGGTTACCTAAGCTCCTGGTTGTTACTATGGGTGGGCTCAAATTAGACATTTTAAGCAGAGTAAACCATGTGTAAACATCCAGAATGAAGATTTTGAATGGCCAAGAAATTGGGCATTTTAAAGGATGCATGTGGAATAAAGGCATGTTTAGAGAACAGCATAAAAGAGTCAGACAGGGTGAAATAATTAATAAAGGAGCTGTGTGCTTGAACTTATTAAAAGACTCCAGGTAGGGAAAAACTAACATGAACAAGTTGAGATTTTTGAGAATTGCCTTTGCATAATAGAATTAGGATGGATGGGAAAGAGCATAAAATTGTAGACAAAAAGTCAATTCAGAAATAAAGCTAGAGAAAATTTAAGACCAGAATTTTAGTTACTGGTGCTGGTCAGAGGAGAACAGAGATATTTAGGATATAAAAATAACAGAAAGGATATCAAATTGGATAGAGCAACAAAAGGGAAAATGATCATTGAGATCGACTTCCAAGTTTCTGACTTGAGACAAGGTGAATTGTTAAGTCATTCCAAGACAGAGAATGTAGACATATAAACAGGCAGAGTAGATGGTACCTGGGGCTGGGGCTGGCTGTAGGAAATAACAGAGTAGGCAACAGGATCAAAGACACTGATGCATTTTTAAAATTTCAATCTTGATTTTGAGCCTCTACTGCTATTTTCAAGTAGTTATGTCCAATAACACCTCGTATATAGAAGACCTGAAGCTACGGATTTGAGAATGATTAGCATGTAGATTGTAGGTTAAGCCAGAAAAATCTTTAAGTATGAAGAAAAGAAAAATGAGAACAAAATCATGGAAAACCCACTGGTTGATATTGAAAAAAGAACATACCATGATGATAAACTGTAGACTCTCAAAGAAGTAGGAGAATCAGGATGGAATAGTTTTACCAATTCTGAAAAATGAGAAAGCCTCAAAAAGTAGTCAAGAGAATCAAAATATCCTGCAATCTGGTGAGACAAAAAATGTCAATTAAGTTCACAAATAAAAAAGAGTTTTTCTCTTTCAGTTTTACAGAAATACCATGAAGACACTTACTTGTATATCATTGTAAGTCAATGGGACTCTAACAGAGCCAGAGCTATTTTCAATGCTGATATATACATATGCACATCTATCTGTACACACACAATAATTATTGGAGACATTATTACAATTCTTAGAGCATTGTCAGTGGAGTATGGAAACCATATTACAATATATCAAAAGGGAATTTTCAGCAAACTTGAAAAATCACTATGAAGAATGTGGAGAAGTTAAAGGCGTGCCTGAAAGTGGAGAGGGGGCTGACAGGACAAAAGGAGACAAAGGGAGAATCAAAATAGAAAGGAAAATAAATTATTAAATTATATTGGCATAAATTGGTCAGTTTTGAAAAAAATATTATAAATACTTCTTTGTTCATATCATATACCAAAATGTATATGCAGTGATTTAAATAATATTTTTAAACTACTTACAGAAAAAATAGGGAAAAATAAGAGTGAATGTTTATAAAATTTCTGGACAGACAGGGCTTTCTATGTTGTTGTATTTCTATCAGTTTTATATGAGTGTCTGCAAGGGGACAGCCCAGGAGCAAAGTTGTTCTGTTTTTCTTTTTAGGTCTTTCAACCTCGAGAAGACACATCACAACTCTTCCCGGTCAACTTCACACAGGTAAAATTGGCTTTCACTTGGATACATTTAATGAATGAGACTTTTAATTGTTCCCCTTCAGGGAGGACTATGGATGTGCATCCAATATCTTACCTATTATGTATCAAATTTGAAATATTTTAATATGTTAATATTCAGTGTTAAAGCAGACATTTTATTTAGCACTGCCATACATTGGGAGTAGCATTATAAAGTGCCTTTAGGAAATATTCTATAATATATCAAAATATCTGTATCATTTGCTATAACACTCCAACCTGGAGATTCTATATTGGATAAATAATTATATATGAATATATAATTATAATTAACTTCCTTGATTTTTATATAATATACATGCATGTTTATATATTATGTATACATTATGTATGTATTTATATATACACAAAAATTCAAGAAAGTTACAAATAATCCATACATTTCAAATAATAAAATAGTTAAATAAGTTTTTGCACATCCATTGAATAGCATACAAATAACTAAAATATTTTTTATAAAATCTAATCAATTTGGAAAGAAATAATAGTAAATATTAATATTAGGTAAATGTATATATTTATAAAGTAACATAAAATTTATCATTTCATCAAAATGTATATGTTCTATGGAAATGACAAGCAAAGACACATGCTCAAAGACAAATGTAGGACCAAGAAAAATTTAACTATTCAAAGAGTTAGACTAGAACATGCATACATACATACTTCAACAGAACAAAACAGAGAATCTAGGAACAGATATATTTATTTAATACAGTGGCATTGTGGGTATGTAGGACGTGCTGCTAGGATAACTGCTATTGCTATTAAAATGTAAAATCCAGTTCTTTACTTCATATTATGCATATAAACAGAATATAAATTTAAGATCTGAAAGAGAAAAAAATTGAGGAGAATGCATAGGCAATTTATCTATGATGTCAAGGTAGGAAAAATTACTTGCTCAAGTCTCAAATGTCATAGCACCTGAGATTCATATATTTATGACATGAAAATTTAAGGAAAAACTTTATGTCAAAAGATACACAAAGTGAAAGGAAAAACCACAGTGGGAGGCATGTTACATGTGACCCCTAAAAAGATGAGCTAAGTATTTGGAGTATTAAATAACTTCTATGAAGCAAAAAGGAAAAATAGGTATTCAATAGAAAATTAGGCAAATGATATGAATAGACAAATTATGGGAGAAGATATTATAATAGAAGGTACTCAAAATCACTAAAAATCAGAGAAATATAATTAAAACAAAATGAGACATGGCTTCTCACCATCAGATTAGTAAAATTAATGTTTATAAAATTGTATAATAACAGGGTTGAAGGTTTGGGAAAAATTTATTGAAACATTTCTGTTGTGAATGCAATTTGATAAAGACAATTGGAGAAAAGTTGGCCATACCTAGCCAATCTGAAGATGTTTATGCTTTGGGACACAGAGTTGACCATTAAACATATTTCCTGGAATTCTTGTACATGTAAGCAAGAAGACATATATAAAATATATATAGAAAATATCCCTTACAGTATTGTCTGTAATTTAAAAGGAAATAAACAAAATAATTATTGATTAATAGGAAATAAATGACTAAACTGTGGTTTATTTATATACTAGAACATTAATGCAAAGCACTTAAAATTACTAAAATAAAGCTAAATGTAAAGACATAAATAAAAATATTTGAGTGAAAATCGAGCTTTTGAAAAAGGACATTATTTTTGTTATAATAATTATGAAATTGTAGAGTAATTAAGTAATGATATTTACACACACCTATGAGTACATATGCATTTAGAAAAGCTTAAAAAAATGGAATAACAATTCAAGTGAGAACTCAATCTGGGAGTAAAAGTTTGGAGAAAAAATTGAGACGGTATAGTTACATCTATATATTTTAGTTCATGAAAATGATTTCTGAAACATAGTAAAAGGCTAATCTATATTGATCAAATAAGTATTATGAATTTCTCTGTTTTAAATTGATTTTCCTATTTGGTATATTTCAAATTTAAACTTTATAAATAAAGTAATGCAATGACATTGCAGTATATTTAAAAACACTTTAAGAAATTATATGATGTCAAAATTTCATACTTTGTCATGTTTCTTTGTGGTCTATTTCTAGGTGGTGTATTATAATCACATGACATTTACCGTGGGTATAAGGGTATCTTTTATTTCTTATTTTCCTTTCTTTGATATAAAACTATATGAGAAATATTAACAAATGTAGGATATACACGGACAATAACTCAGATTTCACAGGTTCTTTCTATCCTTGTATTTAAATGCTTGGAAACACATTTTACTCTTTTATATTGAGTAGATACATTGACAGGAATATAGTGTGGTAAAATTAATAAACCCCATGGCAGCTGGCTTGCATTCCTAGTAGTTTCTGCTATATTCAGAACAGTGCCTGGCATATAATTGGGTTTAATTATATAAATTAATATTTTCACATCTTCCCAGAACTGGTAAAAATCCTATAGTTAGTGAGAGATCTTCATTGCCAAAAAGAATCACTGTTCTTTTATAAAGAAAATTTCAGAGATCAACAGTAAAAATTGTTCATACAAGTTATCACAAAGTAACAAGGGTCAACTGCAGTTTAGTGGTAGAGAGGAAGAAACTGTGTAGTAATCTGATTTATTGTCTGGTTTACAACTACTGATGATATGAAATAGGATAAATCAAGGAAAGAGAAATAACTGGATAAGTAGAATATTGAGGTAGTTACTCAGGAATAACAGGCTATGTTTCATGTTTCTGCGTTGTTAAGTTTCATGTGGTGTTCCATTTTCATGGGAAAATATTTTGAATGGTTTTATTTCCCAAATATAAATGCTGGTACCTCACTCCCATGTAATCTGCCTTGACTGTATGTGGACGCCATCATATGCCTGATACATTTGCGGCACTTGATAGCTATGAGTCATCATATAAATGGTTTTAACCTTTACTTATTAAAAGAAATGGTTATTTTGGGTTGCATATATTACCTCTTCATCTTTTTTGGGAATCGGTAACATAGAAAAGGAGACAGTGACTTATCATCAGCTGTAAAAATAAGGACAAAAAAGAATAGATAGGGAGATTGAATCAGAACAGTCTGAGGTCTTACCAGAGTGAATTGCAGTTGAATATTTAAAACTGGAGCATAACCTCGGGTTAACTTTCATGACCATCCCTGGGGTTCTCATCTGTTAAAGAGTGTATAATTAATGATTGCTATTTATCTGTTTATATTTTATTTTATTTTTTGCTACTGACAAGTTTTGAAAAGCCTCAGGCCTTCAATCTAATTGCCCTGATACCAGTTAGTAACTTTCACCAACATGCTACTATTTTTCAAAGGTGTACTTGTGTGCAATTGTGCAATTGGAGACTTGTTTGTGTGCCTACGGGTGCGTGTGTGTGTGTGTGTGTGTGTGTGTGTGTGTGTGTGTGTGTGTGTGTTTGGATACAGCTGGGGAAGGGAGAAATTCACTTTTGACAAGAAAGAAACAGCAGCTACATCTGCTAAGTTTCTGTTTCTATAAAAAGAATACCTGCTAGCCTGCTGACATGAGGCAGACTAAACTGCAATGTTGAAAGATTAAGGCCAGCTGGTGTTTTTCCAGTTGATTTGCATTTTTGAAGCTCAAGGTGATCCCCCTTTATTTTTAACTGATGATGACTCAAAAAGTTGGCATCTTATGAGGATAGTAAAGTTACTTCTTTTAAAGACATAAGAAATCAAGTCAAAAAAACACAAATAGAAATGATTAACATCAAAGTGGTTAATTTGCAATAATTGCTATATGAATGTTTACCTTGTTGATTAAATCTATTTATAAATGGCCTAAGTATAATCTATATCCTGAAGCTGTGTGGGAAGGGTGCAGGAAGTTACAGAAAAAAAATTATATCCCCACATTGGAAGGAAGAAAACTTTCCAACTAAATGAAAAATAATTTGCAATAAAAATTGGATTGAATTCAAGGAAAAACTAGCTCTGCAAGCCTGTCAGGCAAAACATCACTTTATCTTAATTCATATCTTATGCACAATAAACACAATTGCTGCCCAGTCCTTTCATAAGTATCCCAGCATACCCACCCAACACAACCACCACCAATTGTCGGCCTTAACTCCTCTTTTATTATTGCCACATCTTACTTAACGTCACAATTCCAGGTTAATGTATTCTGTGAAATGGGTATGATTTCTCATACTTCGAATATCTTTAGAGGCTATTCGTTGTATGGTTGACCTATGCTTACCACACTTACTGGCATACATAATTAATTTAAGTGAATATATATAAATTTTTAATTATAATTATTTTACTCAAGAATGAGTCTCCTATCTCCTTCACATCAATTCTATAAAATATCAAAATTATTGCAATCTTAAAGTATGGTTTGAAAAACTCAAATTAGATCAAGATTAATATTTTATGCATAAACATAGAAACTACTGCTTGTAAGTATTATTAAAGAAGAATTGTTCTGGGAAATAGTGGAAAAAATCCTATATTAAACATTAAAAAGATAAATTTAAGGCCATCCAGAGGCTGTCTGGAAAGTATCCAGCCACTATTAATATAACAAGAACTGTTACATGGCCCTTGTATTTCACAAAATTTACTTTATTGAGGTAACGTACATTTACATAGCTACCAAAAATTATACTACCTAATGTTCTGTTTTCACTAGTTAGGAAATCATAGAATATACTTACTATTTACTATGAATATGTTTATTTAATGACTGAAGAATGGAAAATGTATTAGAGGCTATTTTAGTATAGAAACTAGATAGACAAAGACACTGGAAAAGATTTTTTTTTCTTCCTATGGCACTTTCGGTAATTTTGTCTTATCAAGTAATGGTCTTTGCTTAATATTTTAAGTACTTACAAACAAGGTGGGTCACATGAGACTTAGTCTTGAGCCACCACATGTTGGCAAAAAATCGTTTATCCAAAGAAGTATGAATTCATTCTGCTAGCAGTTGGGAATCTTAACCTATCTTTTTGTCAGGTGTTTTATCCATATATTGAGTGCTGTCAAAGTCTCCAGAAGTCCTTATATATCATAATTCTATCAAATATATAAGATATTTGCTATTTAAATCATACCTAGAAATAAAGCCAGCTCTTTGAACATGCTACAGAAATATTTTAACAGCTTCCTCTCCATAAGCATAGGTCTCTTCAAATTATAAATTATTTCTTAATCCTAATGACTGGAGAAGTGTTGGTGAAGATAAACATAAGCAAACTTTTTGATATTTTTGAAATAAAATATAATTTCAGTGAGTAAAATTCGTATAGCCAAAGCAATCTTAAGTAAAAAGAACATACTGGGAGGTATCAGTCTGCCAGACTGCAAGCTATACTACCAGGCCATAGTAACTAAAACAGCTTGGTACTGGCACAAGAACAAAGACATTGACCTCTGGAACAGGACTGAGGATCCAGAGATGAAACTATCCACATATGGTAATCTAATCTTTGACAAAGCTGACAAAAACATACACTGGGGAAAAGAATTTCTTTTCAATAAATGGTGCTGGGAAAACTGGATAGCTACATGCAGAAGAATGAAACTGGATCCCCACCTCTCACCTCTCACAAAAATCAATTCAAGATGGATAACAGACTTAAACCTAAGGCATGAAACCTTAAGAATTCTAAAAGAAGATGTTGGGAAGACCCTTTCAGACATCAGCCTAGGCAAGGAATTTTTGAAGAAGAACCCCAAAGCAATCGCTGCAGCAACAAAAATAAATAAGTGGGATCTAATCAAATTAAAAAGCTTCTGCACTGCCAAGGAAACTATCATTAGAGTGAATAGACCGCCCACAGAATGGGAAAAATATTTGCTCTCTACACATCTGATAAAGCGCTGATAACCAGAATCTATCTAGAACTCAAAAAAATCAACAAGAAAAAATCAAACAACCCCATCAACAAATGGACAAAGGTAATGAACAGAAACTTTCCAAAGAAGACAGAATAATGGCCCACAAACATATAAAAAAATCCTCAACATCTCTAATCATTAGAGAAATGCAAATCAAAACCATAATGAGATATCACCTAACCCCAGTGAGATTGGCCTCTATCAAAAGATCCCAAAACATCGAATGCTGGCAAGAATGTGGAAAGACAGGAACACTCTTACACTGCTGGTGGAACTGCAAATTAGTGCAACCTCTGTGGAAAAGAATTTGGAGATACCTCAGAGAACTAAAAATAGAAATACCATTTGATCCAGCAATAGCACTCTTAGGCATCTACCCAAAAGAGCACAAAACATTCTACAATAAACACATCTGCACCCAAATGTTTATGGCAGCACAATTCACTATTGCAAGGATGTGGAAACAACCTAAGTGCATGTCAATCCGTGAGTGGATTATTAAAATTTGGTGTATGCTTACAATGGAATATTACTCAATCATAAGAAACGACAGTGATCTAGAACCTCTTACACTTTGCTGGATTAAACTTAAGCCCATTATCCAAAGTGAGGCACCACAAGAGCAGAAGAATGGGCTCCACTTGTACTCGCCATCAAATTGGTACTAACTGATCAACACTAGGGTGATCACATGGCAGAAATACTGCCCAGGGATTAGGGAGATTTTGGGGGGTGCGGTAAATCTGCAACTAAAGGACACGGGGAGCATTGTAGGGGGGAAGGGCATGCCTGTAACCCGTGCTTGGGTGAGGCAAAGACGTAAAGTGTAACCATAATGTTTGTACCCTCATAACATCCTGAAATAAAAAAAAAGTTATAAAACATACCTAAAGAAGGAAATATAGTTTTTTAGAATTTTACGGCTGGTGGTCTGGCTTAGTCTCAGAGACCTAAAATTTACCATCCATTAAAGCCATTTTATGCCTCTCTGAAAAAAAAAAAAAATGAATAGTACTCTTAAAAAGCACATTTAAAGCTTCTGAACAGGTGAGCATGGCTTTTTAGACCTTTTGAATACAACAAATATCATAAATTCAACAAATGATAAGTATCTACTATGTGCTTGGCCGAGTAGACCCAATAAAAAATTGAAACTGGCAGCTGTCCTTAAAAGTTACAGTTGCATATGATTCAAAGTCATTTTGGAAGTGAGTGGTTAAAACAACTTTCCGGTATCATAGCAAACTTAAGGCCAGACACTGGAAATTAATTAGTTTGGTTTTGAGTAAATTCCATAACTTGATAGACTAAATGTATTCATCAGTTCTAAAAGATCAAATAAAAATATGAAAACAGAAGTTTATTGATTCTGGTATTTAATTGGTATAAAATTTTTCATTATATACTAATTATTTTAGGTGGCCATATACTAAAAAATTAAATCTCATCTCAAAAAATTAAGTTGGAATTAATTTAATTTAAATTATGGTATGAGTGAAGATGCAACAGATAAATTTACCCAGGACATGTTGTGGGTTTTTGACTTTGATAAATGTGACTAATCATATATTTTTGTGGATTCACATTAATAATATTTGAAACATTAATAAGAATTGTGATGTTTTTAAAATTAGCCTTATGATAACCCCTTAATAGAATTATTTGAAGATATGGGACTATTTACTTTGAGGAAAAGCAATTTTAAATTGCAACAATGAGCCCATAGTATTCCTAAGTTATAACTGCAAAGTCATTATTCAATCAATAAAACCATGACTTTCTGCAGTATAAAAGCTAGCCAAGTAAGCAAGGGTATTCTATGTAGTAATGAACTATTTAAAATAGAATATATGTAAATGTGGATTAAAGAATATATAAAAGTGAAGAAGGCTGCTGAGAAAAGAGACTAATTGTTATTAAGAAACAATTTCTGTTTATTAGGTAAATATGTACTAAAATTACCATTAATAAATACTGGTGAAAATATAAAAAGAGAAATATTTTGTAGCACTCTAGCATAATGGAAACATGGACAAGCTAAGTTGTCTTACATAATTAGCAGTTCTTCAAATTACCTACAGTATAAGCCTATAGAAGTTAAAAGTGGAACTTTTTTGATTTATAACATGGAATAACAGCACCTTTTCATAAAGTTGTGAAGATGAAATTAAATGAAATTAAAAAATTTTACCACAGTGTTAGCAAAATAGATGTGTAATAAATACAAGTTTCTAAACAATTTAACATTAGTGGACATTTTGTTTTTTAGTGTTGGCCCTTATTAAGAGTAAACTGGATGAATTTTTATAATAGATTAAGAGCTAGAAATGAGAATGGATAGTACCACATTATTTTCATTTATTTGTCTGGCCATATTGTCATACCATAAGAAGGTACATTGTACCTTCTTATGGTATGACAAAATCAGAGAGAAAACAAATGAATGGTAAAATCAGATGGTAACAAACATGGCAAAATCAGAGAGAAAACAAATCAATAAATTTCTGAGGGTAAAAATATGATCAGAATATTCTTTTAATTTAACATGGTTAAGTTATTAGATTCTGATAAACTGAGAGTGGCAATGGGGATGTTGATAACAGACGCATAATAGAGTTTTGGCAATGATACAATATTTTTTCAGGTTATCAAATTTAAGAGACGAGGACTTTCAAGCTGAAATTGAAAAGTAGTTGTGCCTTTGGTTTCATAACTGGAATGTGTTACATTGAAATTTATTTATTAGCAGATTTATGTTACTACAGATTTAAATTATTAATAAGTATGCAGAAGTTAATAATCCTCATTATTCCTTCCCAAATTATGCAAACTATACATTCTCCTTAGGAAATATGAAAAAATTCTTGAACCTGTGTCTTTTACCTTTTTTAAATTCAGTCAAAATTTCCAAAATAGTGAAATGTACAGATCTTAAGTGTAAAAGTATATACTAATAATGAAATATTGAGAATTGAAAATTTGAAAAAAAATACCATTCACCATAGTACAAAAAACATGAGAGTCTTAAGTATAAATCTAACTTAATGTGTGTGGAAAAATACAAAGCAATGACAAAATAAATCAAAGAAACCCTAAATAAATGGAACTATATGCTATGATTCTGAATTGAAAGACTCAATATTTCTAGGATTCCTATTCTCCCCAATTTTATCTATTAATATAATTTAATTTAACTCCAATCAAAGTGCCAAAAAGTTTTTTTTGTAGCTATCAACAGCAGATTTTAAAATTTATATAGAATGGTGAAGGGGCCAAAACAATTCTTTTAAAAAAATTCCTTTTGAAAATGCTTTTGATTAGAAATCCAATTATTGAACAGGTGTAGGACTAGTCTTATTATTGATATCTTCTTGAGTAAATTTTGGTAATAAATATCTTCCAAGAAATTATCGGAGGACTCCCAGTCCTGTAGTTTGAGACCCCAGTAATCAAAACAGTGTTGTTTCAATAAAAAGACGGTCACATAAATCAATGTAACAGAGAAAAGAGTTCAGCAATAGAACCTCACATATACGGAGAGTGGTTTGAACAAGATGCAAAGGCAATTAAATGAAGACAATGTGATGCTTTCAACAAGTATTGCTGAAACAATTGTGTATTAATATACAAAAAAGGAAACTTTAATTATAATTCACACTTACTATACACATTAACTCAAAATTAAGTGATACATTTAAAAGTATAACATGTTGGCAAGCGTGTGAAACAACAATTCGATTTCTCATACACTGCTGTGGGGAATGGAAGGTATTATAGACACTTTGGAAGATACTTTGGCTGTAAGTGTTAGATTACACCATTTAACAGAATCATTTCACTTCCGGGAATGTACTCCCAAGATAAAAGAAATCCCATTGTATATCATACTTGTACATTAATTTTCATAGAAGCTTTATATTTAATAACCAATAACTGGAAACTACATTGACAATTTTTTAAGGTGTAAAAAGATCATAGCAGATCCATACCATGGAAGACTACTCACCAATGCAAAGTAACAAACAATTGATACATGCAACACCATGTATCAATCTCAAAATAATTTTGCTGAAAATGACCAAAAATGTGCATACCATATGATTCCATTTATATGAAATTCTAGAAAATGAACACTGATTTATAAAGACAGAATGTAGATGGGCTGTTGCCAGAGATAAGGGCTGTGGGGAGGTAAGGGAAGGCAGGATAATAAAGGCTCAAAAAAAAACATTTGTGAGTGGTGAATATATTCAGCACCTACATTACAGCCGAGTGTTAATGGGTGTATACACGTTAGCGTTTATCACATTTCACACTTTAAACATGTACAGTATTGTATATAAATTACACTAAAAGAACTTTAAAAATATAAATATCACAGACTATTAGATAAGTTAGAAACCACAGATATATTAATATTAGCCAAGGAGATTGACCTACTGTTCTCGGTAAACCAAATAAACAAAATGGCTCTGAAACATAGAAAAATAATTTCTCTTTCTGAATTAATGGGAATTCATTATATTATAGGATGTACATGTTATAATAATAAATGTTTTGAAGTATAGCATACATTAAAAAGTGAACGAATTTTAAGAGTGGCCTTTGATTTATCATCAAGAAAATACCCCATTTAACTCCACCCAAACCAACAGACAGAACATTCCCAGGCTCCTGACAATCCGTGTCGTGCCCTGCCCAAACTAACTGCCTCAAACCTCGGCAAAGGTATTTATTTTCCTGTCCTTTGACAGTGTAGTAACTTTCTCTCCTTTTGAGAACTACATAAATGTGTTGTTTTGTGCCTAGCTTATTATCGTTGTATTTGTGAGACAATATTGGTCTCACAACAATTATGATACTATTTATAAAATTTCCAAATGCATAAACCCTTTGTTTCAAAACTGTACTATGGCAAATTTATACTACGGATATCTATGTGTATTTTTAAAATCACATTTTTTAAAATAAGTATTTAATCTACATCGTAATTACAAAATCTGAAAATAGCAACACAAAACCATATCAGTAGAGAACTGATTCAATGTTTAATGGTATCTACACAGAGTGGAATATTAAGGCACCATTTGAAAAAATAAGCCAGTTCTTTTTTTTTTTTTTTTTTGAGACAGAGTCTCGCTTTGTTGCCCGGACTAGAGTGAGTGCCGTGGCGTCAACGTAGCTCACAGCAACCTCAAACTTCTGGGCTCAAGCAATCCTCCTGCCTCAGCCTCCTGAAGCTAGTTCTTTTAAATGGTACATTTAAAATACACTAATATTTGTTATATATGTATAAATTATCTCTGGAATAACACGAAAGTTATCTCTAGGTAAAGAAAATGGGTGAGAGGAATTTGTATGTCTCGATTTATGTTTAGTTAGTCTATACCCTAAATTAAATGAAATAGCTTAAAATCACTTTTAAAACTTGGAATTCTTAAACATGGACACACTAGGAATATTGTTAGAAGTAAAAGATCATTAAATTGCTTTTTATCTTGAAAATACTTGCAAATGAAAATAAAGATCATTAGTTATTGCACATAAATAAAGTGTACTTTATTTCACAATTTCTGTAGCTTAACTTAGTTTTCTTAACAACTCATTAATCTTTACACTCTACTACCTATGAAAAATATAATAAGTAAAAAAAAATAAGGAAGTTACATATGGCAACTATTTTAAATTACTAAACAAACACTTGCACTTTAAAACAAGGAAGTATATAAAAAACTGTGTGAAAACAGAAGATACTGAGCTTCATATTTGATCCTTTTTGTCAAGTCTATATTGAGCATGTGGTACATTCTACTATCAATTTTTAGAGGCCTTAGCTTTCTATACTCTGAAGAATTGTATGAAATATCAAGGAAATGTTTTGATAGCTGATAGTACAGAAACAAATTGAGGACCACTTTTCTGAAGTAGTTCATTCAATTATTATTTGAGTCTTATTTTCCATGGGTTACATTGAACATGAGAAGAAATTTCCTCCGTCATTTAGAATGTGGAGTAGAGGAGAGAAGTAAATGGAACCAAGCCACTTTTCTTCTTGAGAAACATAAGTGGCCCTTTGAAGTACATTTGTGTTATCATTATGGATACTTCTTTACCGATATGAATAATCTCTCTTTGTAAATCATAGTTAGTATTTAAGAAGGGCAAGATGAAAAGGTCTGATGAAGCATACATTGTCCCATCAAGACCTTTCATTGTCAGAACAACTTTTCCTATGCTCTTTGTGGTGACTTATATTTTTACTGACAGTAGCAGAGCTGTGGGTTTCTCTGATGTGGTTAAATTTCACCCTCCTAGAAGGAAACAATTCATTCCATTATTGCCAACTATGACCTAATAACTTACATACAGATGTATTAACAGTTTGCTTTGATTTTCACTTGGCTTTGTAGCCAAGGAAGACAAATCATAGTCTCAAGAAGTTATCACCAGTGGAATCTGAGAAGAACTGTTGAAGTATTAAATTTTCAGGCAAAGCCTTTTAAGAAGTGTTTCCATACCACATTCTCTTTACTTTTCTGTTGTTGGAAACACATGATAAAGAGGACTCGGGGATGATGAACACCAGACTGAATCCATCATATGAATGAAAGTCACCCACCAACCATAAAAACTATGTTGGTCCACTACTTGAATGATAAAATGCTTCTAATGTACTAAGCCACTCAAAGGGCGGTGGCAGAATTATCCTATTAATAACTATATTATTAGTCAGTCAATATATACATGTACTGTATTAAAATAGACAATATCTCTTGGTTGATATCAGCATTAGGAGGAATTTTTATTAAATGTTAAAAGGAAATCTAAATCACTTTCACAAGTTAAGGATGTGTGATTAAATCAAAATAAAACTATTTACTTCTGGTTGTGACCTGAATAGAGTTGTTAATTCATATGCAATCAAATTATGAAAAGAGCAAGCGGTTATAAACAACTTAATGCAGATGTTCAACTAAGAATATAGCAAGTATTTAAGCCTCAATAATGTCTCAAAATATAGCCCTCATTTAGAATTTTAAAATAACAACCTAATTTGGGGAATATGACTCCAGACTTCCAAGTTATATGATAAAATATGGATAGTGCTTGACTCAGTCTCTTCCTTCAGAATTTTGTTAAAATAGCCATGGGGATATATAGAAGAGAATTCTGAAAAACAATTGTGATTCTTGGAAAATAGGAAGTTGTACTAGAAATTAGAGAACCCTTGAGAAAATTATGGAATATATCTCGTCATTGAACCACACTAAAGAAGATAATTGGAGTCTAATTTATAACTTCTATTCCTCTATGAGACATATGACCAGTAAGGAACTTTAGGGAATCCCAGAGTTGACCTCTCAGGAGTGAATACTGGAGGTGGCAGTAAGCATTAAGGACACAGCTTGGATTTTGTTTTACACCACTAATGAGTAGAATTTTAATGCAGTGGCACTTGTATATGAGAGGGGTTTACAATAGCTAAAGAAGCATATAATTGTTAGGTGATAAGGGCTTGTGCTTGACAGGAAGTAAGTGTACAATTTCTTGCAGAACTTGACCTTTATTTTTAAGGAACAAGTATAGGATGCTGGCTATCATCAATGTCAGTAGAAGACCCAAAGAGACAAATTAAGGCTAACAGGAACAAAGTAGAGAAAAGCCTCAAAAATAATAGAAAATACAGTAAAAAAAAAAAAAAAATCGTGGATGATACCCTGTACCCACATGACTTCCACTTAATTTTGCCACAGCTGGTTTGCAGCACTTGAATGTCTTAGCATTTATAATACTCCAGGATAAAGGCAGTGCTAAAATAAGAAAAAATCAAGGTCTGCAGAAGCAAGAGATATCAGTACCTGCTGTGACGCTGACATGGAAATTGGACCAAACAGAAAGTCATATTGAAAAATTGTCCCGTGGCAGTCCAGGCATCAACAAGAAATGGCACCGTAAGGAAGTTTGTATGCTGGGATTGCTATAGGTGTGGAATTCTTCATCGGTTAGGAATTGCTAAACTGGAGGTAGAAATGTGTCCCAAGCTGATCTTTGGCTTGGGTTTTCAGAAGAGAAACATAAAAACAAGTTGGATAGTGAAGGAGATAGCAAGGAGAATTTATACAATTTTGAGGAAGCAATTAGCTAGTACTCAATCAAATAAAACTAATCAAATACATATACACAGATAAGCACATCCCCATATATAACATGTAGCTGTACAAAATTATAGTACAAAAAATGGGGCAAATAATGCTCATGCACAGGAAAATGTGTGATACTAAAAAGAGAATGTAATAAATCTATTTTCTGTTTTATTAAAATTCAATAAAACCTGATAGAGATCGAAATGAGATTGAAATATCGAGTAGAAACGAAATGGAAAGCTAAGTGAAATACAGGTTGTAGGCTAAAATAATGTTGCTTTAAAGTTGGCAAAAGGCAAAATGGATACTGCTGAAAGTATAAACAGTAATGTGAAGAAAAATGAAATAATTGCACTTACAATGAAGTAAGAAGGATCAAAGATTATAAAATGATCTATTACTCTGCTGAACAGATCAATAGCTATTGAACAAACTATTTTATGTTTTAAAAGAAAAAAGCCAATAAAAGACAGCAAACAATGATGGTTTTATAGGCCCATTATTTCATTTCCTTTTAAATTTTACCTAGTATAGGAAATTTATATATTATTAAATATTTTCTTCTAAATTGTAAAAATATTACATTAATTTTAATGACTAAAAAAAGTGAAATCTCAAACGCTCCACTTTCACCATTTCATCATCATTCCACCCATATAAACCTATATATTATATATGAAAGTGATACGGATAGATACATAAATACAGTATCTATTTTTCTATAATTTGCAAATATTAAATTAAACCATACCCACTAGTTAATATGCAACTTTCCTTTTTGACTAAAATATTACAGGTATTTTTAATAATTTTTAAAAAAATTTTTTAAGAACTTTAAATAAATTTTTAAAAATTTTTAAAAAAATTTTAAAAAGTCAAAACTTTTTTTCAGGTGTTCACAAACTTGGCTGCATGTTGGAAATACATGGCCGCTTTAAAAAATCCCTATGTCCCGGTCAGATCCCAATCAATTAAACCAGAATCTCTGTGGTAGTATTTAAGGTATCAATGATTTTAATGTTTTTTTTTTCTTCAGGTGATTCTAATACATAGACAAAGTTGAGAAAACTTGATATAGAGCAAATTCACTAGTTTTAAAAGCGGCAAAAGGAGCCATGCATGTGTTCACTATGACTTATCCATTGATGGATAGATAACCTCTCCATTAGGCAGCTCACTTGACAGCATTCCGTGCCTTTCCCTACCTCTTTTTGTCACTTTGGGTTCAGGGTTGGCACAGCTTAGTTATTTTTTATCATATCCCCATATTCCTACCTAACTGAATAAACCCTTCTTGAATGATTGTATTTTGAGTGTGCTGTTTTCTGTAGGTCCCCTAAAGAATATATGAATTGGCTTTGTTTCTATACAAGGCCAACCTTGTACTTGTGCATTAGCTCCCATCCCTCATTGGTCTAATTGCCCCCTCTATCTCTTGCATCATGATTGTTTGTCGTTCTATTTAATGTTTATTGGACCTATGGGAACATTTACATATGAAGAGCAGTTATCTCTCATTTCTTAAGAAAATCCTTCCCCTGATCCACATCCCTGTTAGCTATCACATCACTCCTCTGCTTCCTTTACAGCAAAATCCCCCACAATAGTCATTACTGTTCACTCACTCAGAGTCCTCTTGTATATGCTGTCCAACCCCTACACACACACCCCACCCCAGTTTAAGGCTCTTCTTGTCACACTCCATTCAAACAACTCTTGGGAAACCCACCAACAACTTACACACTGCCAGATGCCATACTCCATTTGCAGAGTTCGTCTTTATTAAACCATCGAAATAATTGGAAACAGTTTAACCATTTCCTCTCTGAAGCACATTTCTTGCTTCTCATTTTGGTATATCTGTCTTTTGCTGCTTCTCCCACATGACTCCTACTGTCTCTCAGTCTCCCTTGCTAGTACCTTCATTCACTGACTTCCAAAAGTTGGAGTGTGGCAGATCTCAGATCTCTTTGCCATGTGAACAGTTTCAGGTTATTCAAGTAATTTCATGTCTTTTAATGCCACTGTATGCTGACTCTCTTCAAAACCTTCCAATGGCTTTTCATCTCACTCAAAGTCAAGACCAAAGCCTTGCAGTGGTGTACAAAGCACTACAAGATCTGAGCCCAGCAGGCTCTGACATCACCCAGGATTTCCACTCCCCATGCTCATTCTACTCTTGCCACACTGGGCAAATAATCATGGTCACACCTAGGGGCCTTTACAAGTCTTATTTCTTCTGCTTCCTGCAGGATATCCACATAGTTCAGTCCCTTATTTGTTTCAGTTCTCTGATTAACATAACCTATAAACAGCTCCTTAACTGGTTACTCTATAAAATACCACCATTTCCCAACTCTGAACCCTCTATCTCTAACGTCCTACTTAATTTTACTTCAAGACATTTATCGACATCTAAAACACTATGCATTCAATTATTCATTTATTATCTGCCCATAGCCCTTTGCCGCTAGACTATCAATATTCCATAAATCCAAGAGCTTTCTTTCTTTTTTTTAAAGTCACTGCTCTCACAGCACCTACAATAATATCTGCTACAGAATAAACGTTTGAGAATTTTGGGTTAATTGAATGAATGAATGTTCATTTGCCTTTTCTATTCTATGAATCACCTGTGTGTTTTCCTAAAATTATACTTTATGTTCTCTTTGTATATAGGGGATTTTAACATTTTGCCCTTTACATGACAAATATTTTATCGTGGCTTATAATTTGTCTTTTAATTTAGTTTATGGTGTCATTTGTCATACACAACCATTTGACTTTTAATGTAGATAAAATTGCCCAATTACAAAATAATTATAAGATGCAAGTAAAAAGTGTCAGGATAAATGCCTTTTTATTTCATTTCTCTCAACCTCTCAGGGTATTAACATTTTAATAAAATATTCAAAATGAATGAAAACCCTGGAGTACAAAACATTAAGTATTTCTTTAAAAATCTGCTAACTCTAGTCTAGGATCAGAGAGTATGCTAATAACTAACGCATTCTGCCTCAGTCCTCACAGAATAAGAGTTTTCTCAAAGGTTAATGTCACCTTTTTTAGCAGTATTTTGTCAAACATTTACTATATGAGAGGGGGAGAGTAAGTGATAAAGATCATATTGAGAAATATAGTGCGTGAGAACTCCTATGATAAAAAAGAAATGCATTCTTGGTATTCAACACAAGTTTATAAAGGCAAAAAACAGCAGCAAAATTAGTTAACATATACACATATACATAAACATGTGTGTGCATACATGCTTATATGTATATATACATGGATGTGTATGTGTATATACATATTCAGAGCCCAAACTTTGGTGGTCACCTAGACTTTGCATCTCCCTCGTTTGTACTCCATGAAATCTTCAAATCCTAACACATTACCACAAAGTGAGAGTCATGCTTTTCATCCAGGATAACGTAAACTATATATATCATGCTTGCTAGAATCAAAGTTGTTGGGTACCATACTGTATTAATTTTTCGAGGGTAAAATTGTTTACCAAGTCCCCTCAGAAAAGGTTAGTCTGGTTTAATATTTAAGAATCCAATTTAAATTAATGATGTATTAAGTAAATTAAATGTCTTCAATTTTTAGACTAAAATGTCAAAGGCAAATGATGATATTTTAGTAGCCTGATAGTAAACGTTCTCTGTAATACTTATGGACTTACTTGAGTTTTGATGATAAAGTTCCTCATAACTTTCTGGGTGAGATTATACATATATAAATTATATATATACATACAGATGCATATACACACACATGTATGTGTGTGTGTGTGTGTATATATATATCCAAATATTTCAATAAAGTTCTTAAATTTCAAAAAAAGTTAGCAACCATTTCATATGTCTATTTGTAATATAGAGAGATAAGTTTAATGACTTAATATTAAGCCTTTAAAATATAATGTCATCTTAAGTATTTTACTATCTCTTTTTAAAAAATTACAGTTGAGAATAATATTTTTGCAGAGCAATTTGAAGTACATGCAACACAGTTTTATTCTAGATGTTATTCACGACTCTACAAAATTGTATATACAGTACTGTTTCGGTGCTATGTCTCAACTTATGTTATAATTAGTACCAAAATATGCCATTAAATAGGTATTTGAAGATATTTTCTCTGTGTCAGAACCCCAGAATCAAGTCCTTGAAAGTTTTTTTGAAACATTAAGATAAAGACTTATTTTCCTTCATGATTTCATGTTTCTTCATACAAGGCAATAAGACCTAAATGTCTGCTTATTCTTATTTTTCATTATATTTGTCTAAAGGGAGCTCAGAGCCAAAACTGCAGTTAATGTTTATATAAACCTCGAATACATAAAGAAACAAAGAATATGTATTACTAAAATCTATAACAGCCCTTCCAAAATGATTTGCTGAAGCTATTATTTGTTATAGACGATGCTAATTTTAAGACACATTACTCTAGAAAACACTAAAGTCACCTATATATGCATTAGAAAAATTTAGTCATGTTACTAAGAGTGCTTATTATCTGAGGCAAATTAATTGCTTGTGGCCATGCCAACATGATTTCACAACCAAAACAGTCCCCTAAACTTGGTAAGTGTTGAATCAGTGGAAATTGATAGATTTATTGATTGAGGTCAGATATTCCAATGCAAATTAAAATATGGAATCCAAAGATTAAAATTTTTGACATATGTTTCCTAAACATCTTCTTTCTAAAACATTAAAAGTACTTGTACAAGGATAGAATGATTCTGCTTTATTTTACCATTACATCATTTGGGTATCATTTAAAATAAATTAAATTGTTAAAATCTATTTTTAATTGGATATTTTTATATTTAACTTTTTTTGTTTACAGACAGGGTCTTGTTATGTAGGCTAGATTTGAACTCCTGGGCTCAAAGAATATTCCTGCCTCAGCCTTCTCAATAGCTGGGACTACAGGTGTGTGATATTTAATTTTTAAATATTGGTCTATGCTAGACTTTATAAATAAAATCTTTGAATTATCTGAAAATTTTGAGCAGATAGCTAAAGTCCAGGAACCTGAGAAACTATAAGAAAACTACCTAGAACTAAGTATTAGTAACTTGTGTTACCTATAAATAGCCCATTTTAATGGCCATTCTTCGAGTGAAGTATAAATAACAATGAAGTATCCCAAAGTCCTGGGGAAATCAGAATACCTTTGAAACCATTGGTTTTTACAAGGTCTTAACTTGGCAAAATCTTGAATCTGTGTGTTATAAATGTCCGACAAGTCAAACTAGTCTGTAATGAAGGTACAGTTATTTTTTTCCTAACCAGTTTTGCTCTAGTCCAATTGTGAAATTGTGAAAGACTTCTTGCAAGATATAAACTTTAATAGCCAAATCAGTGCAATCAAATAAATTCTATCAAGATAGAAGGAAGAATTCAACACAAAGTCTAACACTCTTTATCACCAACCGTTTTTTAAAAAAAAAAAAAAGCTATTTTCTTTGGAGGGGATAGAAGTAAACCATATTTTTCTCAGCAAAATGTAGGTTATTTTTTATTATAATTGCACAGCACAATGCATGCTCACTTGCAACATCACATTCTCTTCTCATAGATACAGTTAGTGTCTCTCCATGATCACAGTTGTCATGCAATAATGGAGGAAGAGAGTCTTCTGCAAAATTGGAAACACTTGAGATAGGCGCTGAGGCACTGACTCACTCAATGCTAGAGAAATATGACAAGGGAAAGAACTGTACTTTGAACATCCTGATTAGAAATAAAATAAGGATTCTATAAGAAAGATTTCCATGGTTAAAACCAGTATTTGCATAACCCAAGCTTTCTATGGTTCATGCACCAACCCAAAGGATTTAAAGAAACATTGGAATCATATGCCTAATTCAGAAAAGGAAGATTAGAAAACACTCCTTCAAATTTGTAGTATTGGTGATCTAAGCAGTAGACCGAAATGGGCTATTTAATTACGTTAGCTAGCTCTACGTAGTTTGCTGACTTCTGGAAATTATGAGAAAATAAAATCTATGAGTAAGTTATGAAAGTGTTCTGAAAAGAAATTCAAATTGACCAAACTGTTCATTTGCTTCCATAGTGAAAAATGGAGTATTTTATTTTGGGAAAAGCTGATAGTTTCTTGAAGAATTTCCTAATAATATATCAATCAATTAAACTGGTGCCATGTTAACTGTTTTCAAGGCTGCAGTATTTAAGATTCGTTAACTGATTAGAGTTAAGATGGTACCAGTATCTGTAAAGCTGCATCAATATGATTCTAGGGAAACTGGAAGCGTTGGGTGGGGTCTTATTTTAATCTAACTAATGTTTTAGCAAAAACTGTATTTATAATAAAAGAAAATCTGTTAATTCTAAAGATTTAGTGCTCGGATGAACATGTAGGGCATAGGTCCTCTGAGCTCTCTGAACCAAGACATTATCTAAGACACAGACATTGCTCAACCTCCCTTGGGTTACCCTGTCAGAGTAACGCATGACACACTGACATAATGTGACCCTAGGGGATGAGCATTGGGTTCTCGGTTTTGTAGAATCGCTTTATCCACATGACATGTTGGCTTGCTATAATTCTAACCTCTAGTTTTATCTTGACTATGTTTTTCTGTTCCTGCACTTCTGTTTTGGAATCTGAAATGAACAGAAGAGGAAAAGAAGGCTTCAATTTTGGTTTTGGTGTGATCTTGTTAAGATGATGTCTCTAATGTAAAACCACTACAGTTTTCATGGATTGCTAATTTTTAAGGGAATTTTGCTTATTTTTACTTTAATTTCTCACTAGGGATTTAAAAAGGCTAGACTTTTTATAGCCATCAAATATGTGGCGTAATATTTTTGACATTGCATTATTAAGATTAATTTTATAAGGTCATTTGAATCATTATATAACCTCCAGTGAGTCATAATTAACCCTGTTTCTGGGAAAGTTAATTAAGATGAGAACAGAGAAATGTATGATTTGGATAGAGCAAATAATACGGCTTTGGATTTCTGTCACTAGTATATCTGTCTAACCCATTACAATTATTTCTGGGGGCAAAAATTTAAGAACTAAACATTGCCACTAGAGCTGTACATGTTGAATCAGAAAATTAGAATAAAAAAACTGCACTAAGCTGATATTCACCTTTCCTAATGACTATAACCACGTGCTGGGGAGCCATTGGCTTTCTGTTATGCCCAGTGGTTAAGAAAACAAAACAGAGGGACTGCATGGAGTGAAGAATTCTTCCTTGTTCCCTATGTTCCTGACTATAAAATAGGTCCTTTTCTGATATGGCTATGCATCTGGAAAAAAATCACTAAGTAAGATCTTCCTTTACTTTTTTCACCCCACAGAAAAAGTGAGGACATTTTCTAAAAAGTGAGGACATTTCTAAATAGTAATCATCACACAGATTCAGGATAGACTCGTCACCCAATGTTTGGCTTAGGTGTCACAACTGATGGTGCCATACACACACCGAGAGGTTATGAAATAGTTTATTTCACAGTCTCACACCATGAGACTTTCTTGGCAAAGCAGGACAAGCAGCAAGCAGGTCTAAAATGCCTGGAGAGAACATGGAAAGTCTCCTGGCTTGGATTTTATTGTGAATGTGGGTAAATTGGAGTGGGGCCTCCCACACGCAGGCTAGGGGTCAATTGGTTTGAACTTCTGGATTCCAAAACGGAGAGTACCTGTGTTTTCTTATCAGCTTGCCCAAACATGGGGCAGAAAAAGAAGAGGAGGTGGTGGGAACTGAAAGCTGTCATCAGTCAAACACAAAAAAATGAAATCAGGGCCAGATGTAGCAGCTCATGCCTGTAATCGCAGCACTCGGAAGCAGAAGGATCACTTGAGGCCACGAGTTGGAGACCAGCCTGGGCAACACAGTGAGACCCCTCCCCTGTCTCTACAAAAAAATTTTAAAAAATTAGTTGGGCATGGTGACATGTACCTGTAGTCCTGGCTACTCAGGAGGCTGAGGCAGGAGGATCTCTTGAGCCCAGAAGTTCAAGGTTACAGACTCTAGCCTGGGCCACAGAGTGAGATGTGTCTCAAAAATAAATAAAGAAAGAAAGAAAAGAAAAGAAATCAGAGTCTTTATTATAAGTTAGAAGCAAATTCTTTGGAGAAGAATTTCCTTAGAAAAAGACGAATGGTAAGATTATGCCACAGCAAGAACACTGTGTCTAAGAGATTGGCAGTGAAATGCATAGCCTATTTAAGCAATATAATTTTGAAAGATAGAAAGGAGATTCTTTTTTAAAAAGATAGAATGAGATTAAATTTAAGTACTTAAAATATGATATTGCAGAGTAGAGGATTTTAGACTTAATTAAATAGGTATATAAAAAATTTAAGTGGGAGAGAAAATATTATAAAATATTATATTTTTTGCTTTTCTTTTGTTAGTTTTCCATTCCTCCCCTTCTGTCTTTTATCATCTCAATGCAATTTTCTCAATATATTGGCTTGTTTGTTTTAATTCTCCTTTCAATCTTTTTTTTTTTCCGTTTTCTTTTAAACATATGTTGATACTTGAACAAAGGCAACATCTTGGAAGCACACAGTTTACTCTCTGTGATTTTTTAAAGTCCTAATTCAGTTTCATAAAATGTTCCATAAATAGTCTTTCTTTTAATAATATCAAATAATTATCTTTACTTTTTATTTAATCTTGCTACCTTGTTTGTGTTCAAAAAACTGTAGCTCTTCTCTAAGAGTTCTCTGAGACACAGAATTTAGTAAAATGACACCACCATTGAAAATCTCCCCAGAGAAATTTCAATTTAGAGCTGTAGATTAGATTTATATTTACAAGACTTGGTGCAAGAAAATAATTATTTTTGAAGTATTGTTACTTCTACAAATAAAAATGTCTTATAAAGATGTTACCAAAAATTAAAAGCTTGTTTTTATTAAAGTCCAAGGAGGAAATAAGGTAATGGATACTTCTTAAACTATAATTAGCACTGCTTTTTTATGGGCTTGGGTATTCACATTTCAAATCATAAATTTGAACTAGGAAATGAAATGAATGTACTAGTTAGGTAAATCATTTTCTCTTTTTTTGTAATACATGGATGCAAAACACACCTATGTTACTTAAACTGAAACTATTTTTAGAAAGCCTATAGTTCAAGAGTCTAATTTAATAAATCTGTAGACTGAAAATTTTATAGAGACCATGTCTTGCCAGTTGTAACAAGTCTGGTAGGAACAGACTTGTTCTGTTCTGTTAATACTTTTCCCAAGTGCAGAGTATGAGTTAAATGAAAAGATAGACAGATAAATTTAAACCCATAGCACTGAAAATTTGGAATGACCACATAATATTAATGTTATGAGACAAGAATGTGATTAAGTTGTTAGAAATAGTAATTTATTTATTAGGCTGTTATAATACAAATGCTGTGAGAAGAAAACCATAAGAGTTGGCCTCATAATTCCCTTTGGGAAGAAAGAAAATTAATTGGCAAAATACTTTTAGGAGTTATTTTGACTGTAGAAAGAATGTTCTTAGGTTAGAGTTTGAACAAATCCAAAAATAACCTTCTTGGAAAAAAATAATAATTTAGGGGTGAGGTATATATAACTCAAAAAGGGGAGTCTGAAGGAGATAGAGGGAGCTCAACCACGTAACAGGAGGCTTGAGTCAGAGTAGAAGACATGGCACTGGAAATTCTCTGATGAAGGAGAGTTGTCATTATCTCTTTTTTAAAACCAAGGTCATTATATAAAATAGGGCCGTATTTCTTTCACATTTTGGTGGCAACTCTGGAAGTTACTGTAGGAAGCAAGAAATGAGAAAGTTTAGAAGGCAGGAGAAGCCACAAATCTACCTCAGAAGTCACCAGGTGAAATAACAGCCCCCTAAAGCCCCTGGAAGGTATATGAAAGGATACAAGGTTCCCAACCATACATGAAAAATAGTTTGAACCAATTATCTTTCAATACCAAAAAAAAAGAACAACCAGAGCTGATATCTAGTTATATAAATTATGATTCCACTGAACTCTGTACTATAAATCCAGTTCCAAATCTGCATATGCAGTTGCAATAACATTATCAATAGAAACATTGATAAATTTTATGGTTTACATCAAGTCATTAGTTTTGGACATTGGATTCTTTAAAAATCTATCATTAATATTATCTTTGATTGACAAATCATAACTGCATGCATTTATGGGTACAATGAGATATTTTGATGTTTCATAGTAACTGAGAGTATTTCAAATATCTTACCATAAAATGATAGGTAAGCTAATTTTATTTAAATATTTTTATTGCATTCATAGTGCTAACAGTTATGGAAGAAAAATATAAAATGCAATTAAAACATGGCAGAAAGTAAAAGCAGCTACATAAAATTTTACCACTTAATAAGCATGATTATCACTACATGATTGAGTTATATAACATTATGAAAATATTATTAAATGAGACAATATTATATGTTCTTTTTAATTCATTGACTTTCTTACATTTTAGTAAACAATCTTCTTTCTAAACGTATTTTCTTTACATAAACAGTATTATAGTTTACATATGCTTTCTTTTCAACTTAATACTAGATCATAAAAAGGTTTTTATATCAGTATATGTATCTCCTACTTACGTTGTATGTAGTTTGAGAATCCCTAATCCAAAAAATCTGAAATCCAAAATGCTCCAAAATGCAAAATTTTTCAAGTGCCAAAATGACACCACGGTGGAAAATTCCACACTTGATCTCATGTAAGTGGTCACAGTCAAAACACAGGACACAGGTACACAACACAGTTTATTCAGTATACCCAAGAGAGAAAAGACCTTCCCAGCTCCCTTCAGCTATGATGTATCTTTTCTGTGCAAACTCAGATTTTCCCATGCAAGCACTCCCACTGAAGACTCCGATTTTCCCATGCAAGCACACCCCCAAAAGATAATAAAATGACACATGAGCAGGTTGGATACATGGATACATCAATGACAGATTCCCCATGATGCCAAGACCTCTTTGAATTACTCACGTTTTTTTTGTTGTTGTTGTTTGTTTGTTTTTTTTGTTTGTTTGTTTTTGCTTATTCTCTGCTCTGGGATGTGAGGATATTATTGAAAATATTAAAAAGGCCTGCAGTTACCCCTATCCATAACAGTGATAAGAAAAAGAGGAAACATTTATGTTTATCTGTAGCACAAAATGTCAAGCTGTTAGAGAAACTGGATAGCAGTGTAAGTGTGAAATATCTCATAGAAAAGTATGCTGCTGGAATGACCACTATATATGACCTGAAGAAACAGAAGGATAAACTGTTGAAGTTGTATGCTGAAAGTGATGAACAGAAGTTAATGAAAAATAAGAAAACACTACAAAAATGCTAAAAATGAAGATCTTGAATGTGTATTGAAAGAATGGATCCGTCAGCATCACAGTAAGCACATGCCACTTCATAACATGCTGATCATGAAACAAGCAAAGCTCTATCATGATGAACTAAAAATTGAGGGTAACTATGAACATTCAACAGCCTGTTTGCAGAAATTTGAGAAAACAAATGAGATTTTTTTTCAAAGATTTGTGGTAATAAAGCATCTGCTGATAATGAAACAGCAGAAATTTCATTGAGGAGTTTGCCAAAGCCATCACCAATGAAAATCTGACACCAGAAAAAATCTGCAATGCTGATAAGACATCACTGTTTTCGCATTATTGCCCCAGAAAGACACTGACTACAGCTAATAAGACAACCTCTACAGGAATTAAGGATAAGAACAGAATAACTTGTGCTGCTATGTGCTAATACGGCAGGCATGCATAAGTGTAAACTTGCTGACATAGACAAAAGTTTTATCCTTGCTGTTTTAAAGCAGTGACTTTCTTACCAGTCCATTGTTATGTTAACAAAACTGCATGGATTACCGGGAACATGTTTTCTGATTGGCTTTACAAATATTTTGTGCTAGCAGCTCATGCTCACTGCTGGAAAGCTGGACTGAATGACAAATGCAAGATTTTGTTGTTTCTTGACAACTGTTCTTTTTCTCCAGCTGAAATTCTCATCAAAAATAAAGTTTATGACATGTACTTTCCTCAAATGTAACTCATTAATTCAGCCATGCGATAAGGATATTCTGAAATCAATGAAGAGTAAATATAAAAACACGAATGGTAAGCTATCAGCCATGAACAAAATTGTGGGTGTGGAAGGTTTTCAAGAGGAGTTTAGCATGAAGGATGCCATATATGCTGTTTCCAACACTTGGAACACAATGAATAAAAACACAGTTGTTCATCCCTGGCACAACCTCTAGCCTGAAGCTATGTTCCGTGATGATCAACAACATAGTGACTTTGAAGGATTTTGCGTGTCATGAGAGAAAAAAATGTTTCACTTCCTTATATATGCAAAAAATAAATCTTCAGAGTCTGTCAGTAAGCTAGAAGAAATGATTATCAAAGTTTTTAACATTGATAATAAGGCTCCAATTGTTCATTCCTTGGTTGCCATTAAAATAGCTGAAATGGTTCTGAATCAAGGTGATCTTGATAAAAATGATGATGAAGATGACACTGTTAATGCTGCAGATAAAGTGCCTGTAGACAACATGGTGTAAAGGTGTGATGGGATATTTGAAGGACAAGAGCAGCATGCATTATTAACAGAACAAGAAATCATGCCAGCTTTTAAAAATCAAAGAGAGACTTCTAAGACAAGAACCATTGTTGATGAGGCAGACAACTGGAGAAAACATTTTAAGTCTTCCAGCAGAAACCACCTTCATCTCTAAAGGACCACCTCCTGGTCCCTCAACTGCTTCTCATGTTTCTTCCCACTTAAAAAAAAAATGCAGTGTAGAGTAAGTTTTTAATCAAAATAAAGCATTGTCAGAGGAGACTGGAAGCTAGCCATCGTTTGTCGTCACTGTTGTTTAAGGGGGGATACAGGTGTTCTGTTGATGCTACTGTGCTGCTTGGTTAGCTTGAATGCATTATGTTTTTAATGTATAAATGGTAAGTTGTATGTTTTATTGTTAAGCACTTATTTGTGGATATGTGTAATAAAATGATTCCTAAGTATATCAATTCATAGTCAGGAATCACAGTGATGTCAAATAATCACAGATTGTTCACATTGGTGGTTGAGATAGTGATACCTTTGCTTTCTGAAGGCTCAATATACACATACTTGGTTTCATTCAAAAAATCATTAATAATATTATAAAAATCCACTCTGGGAGGCAGAGGCGGGTGGATTGCTTGAGCTCAGGAGTTCGAGACCAGCCTGAGCAAAAGTGAGACCCCGTCTCTACTAAAAAGGGGAAAAAAAATTAGCCGGGCAACTAAAAATAGAAACAAAAAAATTAACCAGGCATGCTGGCTTGCGCCTGGAGTCTCAGCTACTCAGAAGGCTGGGGCAAGAGGATCGCTTGAACCCAGGAGTTTGAGGTTGCTGTGAGCTAGGCTGATGCCACGGCACTCTAGCATAGGTGATAGAGTGAGACTCTATCTCAAAGTAAGTCAGTCAGTCAGTAAATAAATAAATAAATAAATAAATAAATAAACAAAAAATATTATAAAAATCACTTTTAGGCTGTGTTTATAAGGTATGTATGAACCATAAACAAAATTTGTGTTTATACTGAGATATCTCATTTTGTATATGCAAATATTCCAAAATCCAAGAAAATCTGAAATCCAAAACGCTTCTGGTACTAAGCATTTTAGATAAAGGATATTCGACTTATATATAAATACACACACATACGTGATTCATAAACTTGATTTAAAATATCTAATGGTAAAAAGGTGTATAATAAAATGTAATCAGTGTTTCCTGCTCTATTCCTACTTACTATTATCAAGTAAACTAAATTATTTATGTGACTGAGGACAAATGGATTTGCATCTCTAGGTCTTAGTCTTCTTTTCTATAAAAAGAACTTTAGTATCAAACAAATAGAGTTGTTTTGAGAATTAAGTAAGACAATATATCTAAAGCCTAGAGCCTAAATAAATGGTGCCTGGCAGACTTTCATTATACAGTATGCATTAGCTATTACTAATGGATATGAATGATGTTAATTCTTTTTATAGTAATGCAAACCCCAAACACTTATTGTGTACTTACTAACTTAGCTTGTTAGCTAATAGTAAGTTCTAAACTAGATAATTCTATATTTATGAATGGGCTTTTTTCTTTTGGTCTCAATTTATGTTTTCCTCAATGACAGAGAAAAAGAGAGAAAGAGAATATCATTAATAGTGTTATTATTGAAAATTGAGGCATATATGTATAATTTTCTAATAAACTTGTTTCGAAATAGATAATTTTATTTAGACCAAATTACTAAAATATGCTAAACTGATAAAAAAAATTTCATAATGGTAATTTCTAAGAAATATATTGAACTGCAATATTTACACAGTCAAGATTGTCATAAATATATATACTATAGTATATTTTTAGCTAATACAGGATATAGCTAATATACAAATAATAGCCTGAATGCATGGAGGTAGCCAGCAAGTAGCTATAAAAATGGAGAGGGTTCAGGAGGGGAAGGAGGTTAAAAGAATGTAGGGAGTTTACAGCTCTATTTATACTCAAGCTACAGCTCAGATACATTACCTTAGTTTTAGTAAATACCAGATACTCAATTTGGGTCAAGTAGTTATATTGAGCTTACTTAATTTAAAAACAGGATATCCTGTTTTTCATAATTTTGTATCAGACTTACTTTCACATTCTGTTCTTCATAAATCTTCACAAGCACCTCAGTCGTCCTTGACAGTGTAATTAGCACGTATGATTAGTCACATTCTTCAACATGCCTCTCAGTAAAGTTACGTTAAGTTTGGTTTCCTACTGTATATATGTGTACGAATACGATCATATATGCACATACATACATATATAAACACACACGATATATATAGCTCCTATTCAGGGTATTAAAGAAGCATTTTTATTTTGATTTTGATTTATTCAAAAAAGCAACTTGAGCTTACAAATAAATTGTACATTTTTAAATTAATGCCTTATTATTTTCTTTTAATTTATTCTAAAACCTTTCATTTTTTAAACTTTTTAAATTTTTAATTATCATAGATACATAGTAGTTTACATATTCATGGGAAACATATGTTTTGATACAGGCATACAATGTGTAATGATCAAATCGGAGTAATTGGGGTATCCATCACCTCAAGAATTTATCATTTCTTTGTGTTGGGAACATTCTGATTCCAATTTTAGTTATTTTAAAATATACAATAAATTTTTATTAATTATAATAACCCTATTGTGCTACCAAATACTAGATCTCAGTCCTTCTATCTAACTGTATTTTTATACCCATTTACCATCGCCTCCGTATCCCCATCTCCCTGCTACCCTTCTCAGCCTGTAATAACCGTCATTCTACTCTCTATTTTCATAAGATCAATTTTTTCTTTTTAGCTCCCACATGTGAGTGAGAACACACAGTATTTGTCTTTCTGTGCCTGGCTTATTTCACTTAACATAATGTCTTCCAATTCCATCTATGTTTTTGAAAATAACAGCTGAATTGTATTTCATTGTGTATATATACCATATTTTCTTTACCCATTAATCCATTGATGGACACTTAGGCTGTTTCCATATCTTCGCTATTATTTTTATTTTTAAAAAATTAAATGAATGCACCTAATGTAGATTTGGCTTTGATTTCTACTTGGCTGCATCCCATATTTTGTGATATGGAATATTTTCAATATCATTATTTTCTAGGCATTATGTCACTACAGTTTTACTTATTCTCTGATTCAGAAATTAAGCAGTTTTTTCAAATTGTATTAATCAACTAATTAATTGACCAATTACCAATTAACTTGCTTTTGTTTATAGTTTATGAAAATGTCTGTAATATTTACATTTCATTCAGTGATATGTTTATCTTGATCTTTACATTTTTCATTTATTTATGTTTATTTTGAGGTCTCCTATATAATCAATTCTGTGTATGTTTCCTGGAGACATAAAGACATTAGACACTTCATCTAAGACGTTAAAGTGGAAGATTTTTTGTACCAGCTTAGTTAAAGAATTTACTTGACTAAATAGACTTGCAAAGAAGCCAAGAACATGAATAAACACAGCAGGGAAATGTGAATTTTTCTCTGGTTGGGAAAGTGGTTTTGTCAAAACATTGTGCCAAACTTGGTTTTATTGGCTGCCATTTCTGACACTAAAATGGCTTTTCCTTTTCATCCAACTTCACCAGACTGCCAGACACACACAGTATAGGAACAAGTATACTCTAGATATCTGTGGCAACCAATGGCCCATTCCTTGATTTAACAGAATTGGCCTAATTGAGGATGGCAGAAACCTGCCACCTCAGGAACCTTCCTTTCTTGAGCAGAAGTGGTAAACTGATGGTCCAAGAAAAGGTAATATAAAATTCATTCATTGTCTAAACAGGCACACATTCAACAGTGAAAGGGGTTCTACCGATGTTTACTTCGGGACACCTGTCTTAGGAAAATCATGAATTATGGTCTTCTTAAGTGTGATCTAAATGTAGCCTACAGAGAAAAGTTTTTAAATTAGCTGGTGACCATTAAAAATCAGAAGAGTTTACATAAGAATTCACAAAAGAGAAAAAAATAAACTAGCAGAGAAAGATAGATTGGGTGAGGGTCGGAAGGAAGGGTGCCTGAAACTACAGGAGACTCCACAGGAAGACTTTGCGGAGGAGAACTAGAAGGAGAAAGGTCTCAAGAGGCTTGGAGACCAGCGACAAGGGTAGGTGGAGCAGATAACTTTCCCCTCCCTTGCATCTCGGACTGTTGGTGGGCTCCTGAGCAGTTGGAGAGACCTGCTGACACCAGCCCAGAGACGGTTGCCGCCAGTGAGCAGTGGCCTCTTGCGGACACAGAGCTGGGCTCCCAGCTCCCTCAGGGCACCTCCCTGGGTGCAGACCCAAGGCTATTGACAGATGCCATATTACTCCATTCTCTCCTTCCCTTTCCCAACCCGTGGGTGCCCAGAGAGACAATTTAGCCATCACAAGGAGGCATCTCCAAGGAATGGGACCTTTCCTTTTGGGATCCTATAGCAGACTGAGTGGTACTCAGACTGTGAGCTCCCTGCCCACCAGCCCTCCCAGGTGCTGCTTCCCTGGGGACTCCAGGAGAGTGGGACAAATCCTGAGATGGAGTGAAATAGATCCAGCTTGAGCACCCTATAGGGGATTCAAGACCAAGACCCCTCTCCCTGGCAGGGTCAGGGATTGATCTCCAGGGCCCAGGGGACAGGACTGCAGACCAGACCCCATACACCCAGGTCAGGATTGCACTGCCCTGGGGCACAGAGTAGAGATCTGTGAAAGAGCCTACTGAGGAGGGTGTGCCTTCAGGGGCAGATCAGTGTGCCAAAGTGGCAGCCTTCCTCCCAAAAAAGGGCTGTGCACCCAGCTCAGGCTGCGATCCTGGGTAGGGAACCTCCCGGCCCACGTCACAGCCAGGGGAGATCCATCAGCCTGAGGTCCCGCTTGCTGGCAGAGGCCTGGGAAAGGCCATGGAGAGGGGGAGGGTGGAGGGGAGCAAGACCTGCTCCAGAGTGCGGGTCTCGGACAGCCCCACCCGCCAAGCCCAGACTTTCAGCTGAGTGGAGCCATTTCAGCCCCTCCCGGCAGTTTGCACAGAAACAGGAACAGACCTTTGACCCCTGCTAACAGCAGTTGTGGAGCCTGAGGGCAGGCTTACCCAACCCAGCGACACCCAGACTCACTTCTGGTCCTACCCCCACTGAGGTGGAGAATAAGCACACACCTGGAAGTCCCAGGGCCCCATCCACCTACCAAAGCAAAAGAGGGCCTCTCTAGAGGAACAAGAGCTGGCTACAGGACCCAAAAACAGCACTGCTGCTCTCTCCTCCCTGCAAGTGCCACCTACTGACAGGGAGGTCATCCTGCACACACTTTTACTGCATCTATTGATTCATCATAAAGGGTGTGGTCAAATCCCACCCACAAACAGCACCTCCTGGCTCAGAGACTAAACAGGGCATGTCATTATCCAAATGAAAATCTAAAGGCAAGAAGGAACAACTGATCTAGATGGGAAGGAACCAGCAAAAGAACTCTGGAAGTATGAAGATTCAAATGGAAAGCACACCCCCAAAGAGGAACAACAGCTCCCCAGCAATGGACATTAACCAAACTCAGAACACCAAAATGACAGAAGAAGAATTTCAAACATGGATTGTAAGAAAACTGAATGATATGCAAGAAAAAATGGATAACCAACACAAAGAAACCACAAAAAAAATCCAGGACTTGGAAGAAAAATTCACTGAAGAAATTGAAATATTAAAGAAAAATCAAACTGACCTCCTGGAAATAAAGGACTTATGCAAGAAACTACAAAACACCATGGAAGCAACAGAGTGAGACTCTGTCTCAAAAAAAAACAAAAAAAACAAAAACAAAACAAAAAAAAAAACGCTGTGGAAAGCCTCAAGAACAGGGTAGATCAAACAGAAGAAAGAATCTCAGAGATTGGGCCGGGCGCGGTGGCTCACGCCTGTAATCCTAGCACTCTGGGAGGCCGAGGCGGGCAGATCGTTCTGAGCTCAGGAGTTCGAGACCAGCCTGAGCAAGAGCGAGACCCCGTCTCTACCAAAAATAGAAAGAAAAATTAATAGGACAGCTAAAAATATATAGAGAAAAAATTAGCCGGGCATGGTGGCACATGCCTGTAATCCCAGCTACTCGGGAGGCTGAGACAGTAGGATTGCTCGAGCCCAGGAGTTTGAGGTTGCTGTGAGCTAGGCTGACGCCACGACACTCGCCCCAGGCAAGAGAGTGAGACTCTGCCTCAAAAAAAAAAAAAAAAAAAAAGAATCTCAGAGATTGAAGACAACTCCTTCCAATTCAATAAGTCAGTCACAGAGATTGAGCAGAAAATTAAGAGAAAAGAAATAAGCCTACAAGAAATGAGGGATTATGTGAAAAAACCAAACCTAAGGGTGATAGGGGTTCCAGAAGGTGAAGAAGAAAACACTCAAGGGCTGGATAACCTATTTGAAGAATGAATAGAGGAGAATTTCCCAGGCCTTGCTAAAAATCTAGATGTACAGGTACAAGAAGCTCAATGGACCCCAGGGAGATTCAATGCAAATAGGAAGACACCACATCATGCAGTCATGGGATTGACCAAAATATCCACTAAAGAGGCCCTTCTAAGAGCTGTAAGGTGAAAGACACAAGTAACATACAA
>RJWJ010004305.1:0-77040 GCA_004363605.1 Indri indri
TAATAGCAGTTTAAAAACTATAACAACAAGACAACTGTGTGGAAATTAAAAATCTTTTCCCAAGTATGGAAAAGATAGGTTAATAAAATGGGCAAATAAGATATAAGCTTCAATTACAGTTATTGAAATAAATAACTTGCGATCAGTACATAAGAAGCCTTATGGGGTGTGGCCACAGCTGTATCAACATGCAAACTTATAGCTGTTAATGTTTTTAATATTAACAACAATTAAGAAAAACACCATTCTACTCAAGAAGACAAAAAGGAGCTTCAATTGACCTGAGAATAGTAAGAGAATGGAACTGCTAAGAATAAAATTGCCTATTAGAATACTGCAAAAACATTAACCAATATAATTGGAGTAAAATTGCTGATTCTTTGAAAAAACAAACAAACAAACAAAAGCTTATCTTCCAGTTAGTATGAACAAAATAAAAGGGGAGAAAAGTCACTGTCCAAACGCAACACGCTGGGTTGAGGGAACATATCAATACATGACTGGATGCAGAGACAATAAAACGTGTGAGCAAGAAAAGCCCGAACGGACTCTCTGACCGTGTGACACTAAAAACCAAACAAAACGAAGCGATTTACCCTGCATCACTCAAAAATGTAGCAATCACCAATGGTTTCAAATGTGATTTCCACTTCTCTCCACCTTTCAAGCTACAATGAATCCCTACTCAGTATAAACTATTCCTGAGCACAGAAAAGGAGAAAATCTCTTCGATGCGTGTGAGAGAAGGTCCTTGACATAAAAGATTGATAAAGATGTACAAAGGAACCCATAAATCAGTTTTACCTGTGACAACAGATGTGAAAATCCTACATGTATAATTACCGCACTGAAAGGAACAGGGTTTTCAGAGATAGTGATTGACACTGACATTTTTTGAGCATGTGCTTACGTAAGTTCTTTGTATCCCTGAGTTGCATTTAATTCTGGAGGGTCCTATGGCCTGAGGAAGTCAAAGGAGTTGCTCATTGTCACATATACAGGACGTAGTAGAGATACGAACCCAGGGTTTTCTGACTTCAGATTCCAGACTCAAGAATGATGCGCTGTGACCTAACAGTTTTCACAGCGGCAAGAGTGAATCATCATGACGTCTGTTAGTACCAGTCACGTTTGTAGCACACGGGAAAAAACAAACAAACAAACAAAAAACCACTTGTGAATGTCTTCTTTGATGCAGAAAAGTTGTTCGGTAAAATTTAACATTTGTCCTTGATAATAATAACAAGGAAACAGGGGATGTTTCTTTAACGTGGAAACAATGTGTGAGACCATCTCTGTCCACCTTCCAGGTCTCCCCGGTATCGTGTCCCTGCAGTTAGGAACAACACAAGATGGAACACTGTGATAACTGTTTTAAAGGGCAATTTTGTAAGTTTTAGTGAATTTTTAAAAAATGTAAGAAAAATGACGCATAAATGCTGGAACTGAAGAGATAAAGTTAGCATTGTTTGCAGCTGATGTAACTATTTGTGAAACTTAAGGGATTCAGCTGAAAACATTAAAACTACTAAGACAGCTTTAGCTAATTTTTAAACAATTTTAACTAAGATTTAATAAATTTTAAGTAATATTAAACTAATGTACAGAAAATAGTGACTTTTTATTTAATATAAAGCAACTGAAAACATAGCAGCAAAAAGATTTTATTTACGACAGCAACGGAAATCAAAATATATCTGAAAAAACTTACAAAATGTCCTGAAAAGTATTAAAAAATATAAAACTTTGCCAAGGGACCAGAAAAAGACTTAAATGAATGTGAAGAATAATGTTCCCATATGAGAAGATTTAGTGGTGCAGATGTCAACTTTCGCCTAATTCATCTACAAATTCAATGAATATCCAATTCTGGTCCCGATGGGATTTGGGGTGGAACTTAACAAAATGTTGTTAAAGTTCATCTGGAAAAATAAATGGCTGAGAGGAGCCAAGGAAATTTTGAAAAATAAGAATAATGAGGGAGGACTTGACCTACGAGATATTAAAATACTAGAGTGATTAAAACAATGTGCTCTTGGTGCAGGGATAAATGAATCAATAGGACAGAGAAGAAATTTTAGAAAGAGACATAAATAATTCAGTGTATAATAAAGATGGCATTTTGAGGTAGTAAGAAAGGATGGATTATTCAGTAAATAGTTTGGGGCAACTAGTTAAGCATTTGGAAAAAGAAAAGTTAGATCTCTACCTTGCAATTAGACCAAAATTAAGTACCAGAAAGATGAATATTGTAGGAATAGGATCTACGTTAGCAGTAGAAAATATCTATGTACAAGTTTATCTAATGGTTCTGTGGCAAAAGTTTTTTTAAGTGTAGCATCACATCTAGAAACTAAGAAAGAAAAGTGGATGGATTTGAATTTATAAAACTGTACTTCCAAGTTAAAAAATTAGAATGCAAACAATAAATTATGACAACATTCTTGCAACTTATAGTTGAAGTGTTAATATCTCTACTATATAAAGAATTCTTCAAATCACTAAGGAAACTGGAAATCCCTATTGTTAGGAATTTATCCCTATACTCACAAAGGCCTCTCTCTTTCTCTGTTTTCCCCCTACACACACACACACCCACACACACACACACACACACACACACACACCATTATCATCATCATCATCATTCTGGTACTGTAAAAATAACAAAACCAAAATAAAGACAATCGATGCGCCAGCATAGGGAGTGTTTAAAAATTATGGCACATCTATATGGTGAGATACTATGCAATTGGGAAAAAGGATAGAGTTTGTAGTTCTATGAGAAAATCGCTAATCTGTTGTTAAATATGAAAGCGTGGTAAAGAGCTCTATGTGTGAGTGTGTGTGTATGTGTAATACAGTTTTTATGGTAGGAACTAAAGAATACCATTTTAAGTGACTGTATTTGGAAAGAGGAACTGGGGTTGGTTTGGGGGTTAAAAAGGAGTCATGCTATTGAATTTTATAATATTGTACAGATATTTTTTAAAAGAAATGTCAACAGACATTGGGATGAGGTTTTGAACAAGTTTAGTTTTTTTCTTTATGATTCTCTCTAGTTAAAAACTAGCGACAGACAAATATTAAATAAAACATCTAAGTATGGAAAGAAAGATATGCAGAAGATTTAAAGGGTAATTAAATAAAAGAGAAGAAATATATTAAATAAATGGCAAATAAGCATAACATCTCTAAAGTTGACTAGTAATAAAATGCAAATTAAAATATTGTTTTACTTATAAAATAGCATATATAAAATTTTACTTTTATAAAAACATTTTAATGATAATATCTGATGTTGGGATAGTGTAGGAAAGTGGGCACAGCTGTAGAGATTGAGCATATTGGCGCAGCCTGCCTAGTTGAAGATTTCGTGGTATTTTAGATTCTACTTATAGCTTTATCCTATGGAAATAATTATAGATTTTTTTAAAGACTTGGCTTCCAAGATTTTTATCACAGCATCTCTGATGACTGAAAAAAAGTGTAAACAGTGGTATATTCATGGTACATACATACCATGAAATTCTGGGCAACCGTTCAAAATTGTTGTGGGAAAATGTTAGGAAAACTATAATAAAATACTCTGTGTAAAATGCAGTCAATAAAACAGTCTGAGTGGCTTGATCCAAAAATTAATTTTAAAATTGTGAAGTCTCATGGAAAAAGACTGGAAGGAAATGCACTAAAATGGTAAAACGAATGTTTCTAAACCATGGGATCATGAGCAAAGTTTTCTTCTATTTGCTTTTCCTTAAATACCGGCAATCTAGATTCCAGAATGAGTTCCAGAAAATGGGGCATATCGTTAATTGTTGAATATAGCAAAAATTAATCAAGTATCTACTCTGTCCTGTGCATGACATAGCCCCTTCAGCCTAGGAATTCACAGTCTAGTGAAGAGAGACACGCCTGGGAGGGACCAAGGGCAGAAACACAGCTCCTGAGTTCTGCAGAAGACTGGAGAAGAACAGCTGGCTTGGCTTGGGCAGACAGGAAGGACAGGGAGCAAGACCCGAGCTCATTTTGTTCCTGAGCAAGCTTAGAAAGAACTTCTCAGGCATCTCCTAAAGCTTTTGAAGGTTTTCTTATTCTGTAGCCTGCAAACACCTGCAGTTTTTCCTCTTCCACACGTAGGCTCACAAGTCCTTTCTGAAGGTACATGTTAGTTTGCCACAAGACATCACCTCACCCTAACTTCAGCCTCAGGAGCAAATGCACCTGTCTTAGGGCAAGCCATCAAGGGTGAAGTTCACACTTCTACGCTTGTCATACATCTCCTGGGTTAGGCTTCTAAAAAGATCAGAGACTAGATCAGAGAGAACCCCATGTGATGATAATAATGAGAAACAGCCATTTTCCATACTGCTGGTAATAATTTTATTAGTTCCAGATTTCTTTGAAAGGTAGCTAAGGTCTGGCCAGTTCTGCAGAAAATCTTTGGGAAAGAGAGGAGGTGAACACCGTAGCTCTTTAGCGTGATGCTGGGCACGTGGCAGGTGCTCAACAAACAGCCCTTGACTGTTGACTGGAGGTGCTCAACCCTTGGCCTTGGCCTTGCACCCCGTGCACTGCCTTCACCTGTTGGGCACCTCTCCCACAGCCACGGTGGACCTCACACCCTCCACGGGTTCCGGGACCCTTTCGGGAACCTTGAAAGATTTTCCCAACTCCTTTGTAAAATCCAACTTTCCCTTTAAGACCCACCTTAGAATGTCTGTTGCCTTCAGTGCAAACGGCTTTCCTCCGTTCATCCTAGTGGAGTTGGCCACTCTCTCGCCCCACTGTGTCAGTTTTGTTTCCATGACAGATCATCACCCACTGTGCTTGGTCATTCGACACTTAGTGGTTGCTGCAAGAGTCCAAGCGATTCCTCTCTTGTTCTGAGCTATTTCAGGCTTTGCATTTCTTCATGCCCCTCTGCCAAATTCACCTTCTGTATGTAAGCACAGTTACCTCGCAAGGGTCTGTGTCCTGAAATAACGTACTACTTCTCCAAACACACACATGCATGCACACACACATATAAGTGCATATGTGTGGGTTTTGATCATTTCACAACTTTAGGGTTTTTAAAACAAACATTCCAGGAAAAGGTTTGGTGTGAGACCCTGAGGAGACAGGTTCCAAGGGGCAGTAGTCCTGCAGCATTTTCTCACCAACCTTCTGCAGAGCCAAACCCAGAGGGAGACCTTGCAGCTTAGCTAGGGCCAGCACGGTGCCCCCTTGGGGAAGCAGGTGCACTTGGCTATATTCACCCGGAAACCTAGGATCCTAACAGCACAACCACGCTGAGCTGGTCTTAGAAAGGCGCTTGGAGAACTGAGCTCCTGCACCTTGGGGCTGGTCAGCTTTGCCATCTAGCCTTCTCCAGCTGAATAATTGAAACCTGTTTTGGTTTTTATTTTGTTGTTAATTCATGCCTTATGCTAAATCTGTATTGCATACTTAATCTTGTTAAGAAACATCCACAAAATATTTATTACTGGGAAACTGATTTCATAGGTAATTGCATCCTACTTTTTAAAAAAATTTTATTTTATGTCTTTTTGTGAAATAATTAAAAACATCATTTTAGTTTTGATCTTTTGGGGATTAAAACTATATTTAATCATGCAATTTTTTTTATTATTTTTGTTCTTGTGTTATAGCAAATGTGCAGTGGTTTTTATCTCCTCTTTGTACTTGCAATAACATATTATTTGACCATGAATCACTTTAATGGATTGAAACATAAGCATGTGAATTGAAAAATAGATACATTAGTCAAATCAATAAATAAATATGAAAATATATTTCTACGATGAAAAACCATCTTGGCTACTGTGTCCTCCAACTTGGACAGAGAGAGCTGAAATATATGGCCGTAAAATATAGCTTGCCATGTCAACTAGCCAGTGCCTGCAGCCTAAAAGGAATTTTGAGCACTGGGTAAGTAGTATTTCATCAACAAAATCATAAAATAAAGACATTAAAATGAAGGGATGATGGAGTGCTGCAGGACGTTTGTAAAATCACCCTTCAGTCTGAGGCTGGAGTAGTTTAGTATTAGACATTGCATACTTTTCATATAAATTTGCTTACAAATAGCATGCCTTAACAAGCAGTATGACCAGGCTGCCCCTGTAGCAAATATATTTCTACTGTTGTTGCTAAACAAACTCTACTTGCACTCTACGGTATAGCTAGGGTAGAAATAAATAATTCATCTGTGGTCTAAAAAAGGACAACTATTACCATCTTCACCCAGAGCATTTGTCTTTGTTAATTAATGACTTAACATAGCTCCTTTTAGCTATTCGAAAGCCAGCTACCCAATTTTTATGTACTTCTCCTCATGTGCTGTCTTTATTGGATGAAATCCCCTATTAGTCATAATCAATGTTCAATCTCTAATTTCATAAGATAATAAAATGGGCTGCATGGATTATTAGTAGTTACATTGTGTAACTTATCAGTTATTTGTCAGATGAATGTCGGAATATAATTAACATGCATTATTTTAACGAATACAACTGAGAAATAAGGATTTTAAGTGACTTGCCTTTCTTAGAAAGTATGCACAAAATACAGTAAGGAAATCTGTATTTGCATTTATTTACATATCAGTGTAATTCTTTTCTGAAGCACATTGCATTAGTTAATCTCTTTCAATTGTAAATTGCTATAATTTGTTGTTTGATTATATTTTACACATATTAGTAAGATCAGGCAACATTAATTAAAATTTGTAGGTTCTGTTGGATGGGGAAACTTTTATAGAACAAATGTGAAATTAGGTAGGAAGATTTTAGATTTAGGGTTGGATGGACATCCTAAAGTTCCCATGAATCATGCCCCACTTCCAGTCTTCCCTCCATGTACCATCACCAAGTGCTCGGCACAGGTACCACCTTGGAGGTAAGAGTGTTTGCTCAGATTCCCCAAGAGCCACCTCTGGAGCCTCCTGTGTCCTGGTGAAACAGCTTGTGACAGAGCACAACTGTCCTGTTGAGCCCAACCCACAGGGTGCGAACATCCCAGAGAAACCCTTTAGAACAAAGCAGTGTTACTGTGCTGCTCTTGGTTCATCCAAACTGGAAAACCGGCAACTGCCTGAACTGAGATTTTTTTATTTATAATGTATCATTTATCTTTCCATGTCCCACAAGGATTGTGATGTGACCTGTCCCAGGAGTTGGCCTCTGGAAAGCAGAAGTTGGGGTTCATAACTTGCATCGTGCTCCAGCTTTCCAGCCTGGAGTCCGTGCTGGGGAAGGTGCCCCTCCCTCCCCTGGGCTGTAGGGCGCTGGGAAGGAAGGATGCCCTCCACGGAGGAGTTGAGCCTCAGGGGCTCTGAGACAGGATCCGGGCAGGAAATCCCTGGACACCTGCCTGGAGCATTGGTTCCCATCCCTGCTGACCTTCACCTGGTCTCTGGAAATGAGTTGGAAGCCACCTGAGAACCATAGGTTGTCTCCTGACACACACATTTCAGCAGTTGGAGTGAGTGGCAGAGGCCCTGTCATGAGAGGCAGGATGGTTCTTCCCTCCCTCCCTTCCCCTAAAGCCAGTCCCTGCCCCAGCAGAGGCAGCAACCCCCAATGGGCTGACCAGCCATCGGGCCACCGGTGCAGGACAGATAGGCATTGGCAGTCATCTTACTGCCCCAGATTCAATGGTGTCAGTTTCGATGTGCACTTTCTGTGAAACATTTTATTCAGGGCAACTGGTATGACACCGTATCTCTCTCCTCCCTCCGTCGCTTCCTTCCTTCCTTGTCTCCTTTTTTCCTTCCCTGTATATATTCCCTGGTTCATTCTCTGTCCAGTGTTCCTGGTTATGTTGCAGCCCACCCACATACAGGTTGCAGAGATGGGTGAATAAAAGTCAGGAACAATTCAAGGTAATTGTGGTGAAAGCTTTGTAGAACATCTGCAAATGGATTGCATTTGTGGCGTATACCAGCATATGATTTTGGAATCAATAGCCCAAACTTCTTTTTCTTTTCAATTGATTTTTTATGGTGGGGGTGGGTAATAGAGAAACCCATCTGAGTAAGAATTATTTTTGAATCACAGATACGTTAGCACTATTTAAGTGCCAGTGGGGAATACTGTATGCACATAAACATTTAAAATAATGCCAGTAAAAATTATAGTGACTCATTGTATAGACCACCCTGTACAACCATAGGCTGATTTCGAGCACAGAGCTATTTCTGGATCAGCATCATGCTTTCTTTAATATATCAACCTCAACATATTGTTGTCATTAAAGTTACTAATAAATGTGATTTGATTTTTAAATGCAGTAAATTGTTTATTGTACAGATGCTGTGTTCTTCTTTGGAGGAAATCTTAGGGTCATTTCTTATACAAAGCACCTACCACTTGCAGAAAGCCAGACTTACAGCTTCAGCTGTATTTCTTGTGTCTGTGTCCTCATTCCCTGAGTGTGAAAACTTTATTGCTCATTATCTACTGGGCTGTGATGAAGTGACAGATGATTTATTGGGAGCCAAAAACTGTGTTTCAACGGTGAACATTTTTATCCCGTTGTATTGCAGAGCTGCCAGCCCCTGTAGCTGCCGAGGCAGCAAATAAAGAAAACTGGATGCTGGAGGGGCCGGCACGCTCCTCATAAAGGTCCACATTTCAGATCACACTCTGTTCCTAATTTGATTCAATTCCCTTTTGTTGCTTAAAAATTCAATTTGTTTAATTGAGCTGTTTGACAGTAAAATCTGAATTCCATGCATTTTAACCATTCATATTAAATTTCCCTCCGTATAGTGCTTTTATTAATGTGCTTTATAGGCAGAGGCTTAATTTAAATTTGGTGACCTCACAAGCTTATAAAAAGATCCAAATTCTTGTTTTTTCTCAAAGCTAAATTAAAATGAATAAATGCAAACCAATGGTACAGTTGTGATTTCTTCACTGAGTTTAATGAGCGAAGGACAGGAACCAGGGGGTGTGGGAGTGTGAAGTGTGAGGTGTGGGTGTGTGTGCGCGCTTTTAGTGCATTTTCATATTTTAATAGATGAATAATATAGGGGCAGAAGTGAAAGTCTAAATGACCTGACTTTAACAGTTAAAAAAGCAAGTCTCTGTCTTCCATTAAAATGGTAGGCAAGGCATCGTATAATGGAATATACAATGTCTGCTTTTTACAGGGTTACACGTTTGTTGACATTTAAATAGCTGAACATCTTTTCCTTTAGGATTAATAAGATACACAGAAACGAACATAAGATTTTTGAGGTTTACTAAACTTTAATCTGTAAATTTTAATAGCAATATCCGAGTCATTATGTGTGTGCAGAATGCCGTGTGACTTTACAAACACTTTTAAGCACTGAATTATGTTCCAAGAATGGGTTGGCTGTGTATCATTATGTCCAGGTAAATGCCAGAATGATGACATAATTGGTAGTTGGGAGTAAAATACAACCCCTGTAAAATGTTACTAAGGTAAATGTGGAAGGATTGTAATTCATTATACATAAACATGACTTCTAGGTATTTATCATTTTATGAAATATAGACTAACTTGATCTCGCCAGGCATTGTTTCTCTCTTGCCTTTGTTAGTTCATTCAGCAACGTAACCATGTCCTGGTTTCAAAATTGCTAATTCCTTTTTATTCAACCATTTTCCAGGGTACCCCAGTGAATTTCGAGTCTCTTTCCATGCGCTAGAGACTAAGTATTCTGTAAATGCTAAATCCTAAAAACTGGCCTTAATAAGAATGATAGTCCACCAATTTCAGACAATGATAAATTTATGACTTTGGATTAAAGGTCAGATGGCTATTTCAGACATTAAAGCAGCCCAATTTCAAATACCCAGCACCTTAAGGAGAGACATTTCTGCGCACTGGTGCCTGCTAGTTCCTGCTCAAGACGTATAGTAATAGTTTGGAAGTCGGGAGCCCATTTCCTACCTGTGCAGTGCGCTTTCCCTTAGCCCTAGGCGACTGTTTAACTTTTAACCCTCTTGTTCACACAGCGTACATGCATAAAAGTACAATGTACCACATAAGGAAGCGGGTCTTGCAACATTTGTTTTATGCTGTTTGCTGTAAGACACATTACTCATGTTTGCAGACATTTTCGGCTGTCCCAAAGTAAGGAGTCATTTTCTCTAAATGGCCACTTTGTCTTTTAATTTGTTCAGTTTCAGGTTGTCTTGGTCCCTCCAACATCAACAGGGATCTACCTAAGAGAAAGAGTCCAGCATAAAATTGCCTTTGAGGAGGCTTTTGTTTGCCCATTCTTTTGGGGTGTTTGATGTTACAGAATTTCGTCAAGCCTCTACCCCGTGTACCAGCCACTCTGCCGCCCTGTCTGGGAAGCACCGCTGACAACCAGGGGGCATGTAGCTCCCTCCTAAGATGCTTGAGCTGCCGCCTATGATGAAGGGTCCTCCCCATCGCCCGGTGTTTTCTCTCTTCTTCTCTCAGGCCCCGCAACACTCTGGAGCGATGGTGGCAGGCAGGTGCCTCCCATGTGGCATTTGTGCAGCATGGGCAGACCCGTGGCCCCTGGCTGATTAATGGTAGCAGAGACTATGTCATGGAATTGTCTGGAATTAGGGCTCTCTCCACCTGTGGGGTCCATCATTCCAAGCTTGGGATTAACAGCGATGGGGAAAGTGGGACTGATGAGAAATTCCACAGAATCCAAGCACAGCGGCCACTCCTCCAGGTGAATGGGTGAGATGCTCCAAGAGGATGTTCGTCCTGGAGGCCTTCTGGGATCCACAGAAACGTGAAGAAATTATTCACTTGTCTAACCTCGTTCACTCCTGTGTACCCTGCATGCATTTTATTTATTTATTTCCCTCCCTTGGATTTTTCCCAAAAGGCCATCCCAATTCACACAGTGATAAAGAATGAGATTCAATGAGTAAGGTTTTCACCGTGAATATTCATGAGTTGATGAAGGTACTTTCTTTCCATTCTCTCCAGAATCTAGCCAGTTGGAAATTGAGAAACTCAGAAGAAAAGACCCCATATTTTCTAGAAGGGCACCGTGTTCTTTAATTGAAAGAAAAATAACAAGCAGGTCTTTTGGGATATGGGTGAATTATGCTATTTAAAGGCAAAGTGAAATTACCTTTACTCAGTAATTTTATCAGATAAAATTCATGATGGAATAGCTCCTTTCTAGGTCTGCTTTGCCCTAAATAGTGTATGCTTTTGAGGTTCTAATGCATGGGCAACGGAGATTAAAGAAATAAAGATGAAGATTACATAGAGGGGTAAAAGAAATGTAAAAGACATTTCCTAAAACTCCTTGTAGCTCCCCCTCTAGAACCTTCATGGTAGCAAAAGTCAAAAGACAATGTTAAAAAGTCAACAGTTAGGAGACTATTTTTGTTCTGGGAAGTAGATGATTAACTGTTACCCTTCTGCCCGTCTACAATGAATGAACAGGAGAGACGCCTGGAGCCTTCCACAAAGCGGACAATTGAAAGTTGACTCTAGATTTTTTTAACGTCCACACTGTGATCATAAACCTATGGAGACTGCACGGAATTTGTGTTCATTTCTGCGATTATCTGAATCATTGTTTTTCCTCTTATTTGTTTTGCATCATTCCCTTCCTCTCACCCTGCTAGAAATAAGTTTAGGGTCACAGCTGTGTTTTTATTTTTGGTAACTCCCCAGAATATTAGCTGAGTGTTCTTCGTGTAGTGCAAGAGTAGTGGAGTGCCCTGACTTCTGCTCCAGATAATTCAAAGTCTATGTTGAGATAAAGGGGTCAAGAAAAGATAACAGGGCTAATGGTAAAGCCAGTGTTGAAATTTAGTATAATTTCTAAATTGTCGACTACCGTTTATTTGGACAAGGCACAGTGCGGGGCACCTGAATGAGGTGGCCGAATGACAGTGCCGTTATATGTGGGTGCTGAGCTGTGGCAGCTTGGAGAAGCTGGGGTTGGCAATTCCTGGGGTGGGAGGGAAGCTGAAGTGTGTGATGCGTGAATTGGGCCTGGAACGAGAATTTTAAACCAACAGGGACTGGGGGTACGAGACATTCCATCGTGAGATGCTAGCTAGGTTAATAATGATCTTCTTTTGTAATTTGGTGTCAATAATAGGCAAATACTCTTTGTACGTAATAAGAAACTCAATCCAAAATTTAAAATGAGGTCTCCTTGAGTTTAACAGCACACACTTTGGAGCCAGTGAGACCCAAGTTCAAGTCCTAGCTTTGCAATTTTCTAGCAGTGTGATCTAGTAATCTCTTAAAGTTTTCCTCTTCTGATAAATGGGAAATAAAAACAATGTCTCCTTCACAGGGCTGTAGTGAGGACTGAATGGCACAATGTGGCTTATATATGACGTAATGTAGCTTAGCTTTACCTGTAAAGGTGTAACACACTGATGCCGCCACCTGCGACCATCCTCTGTTAGTGAGTGTGCCACCATCCACCCACCATTAGAAGTTGTGTTTTTCTAGATTGATGCAGGTGGCTGGATTTATCACCTTTGAAAATGACATCTTTGCTCTCCTGGTGTGAAAGATGAGAAAACAGGGAACTTACACTATTTCTAACCTACTCTTCTTCTGCACTACCCAATTGTTGAGGCTATTTTTATGTAACCGGAGTTACCCATCCACATGCACATTCGTACAGTACACTTGCATGCGTACACGTATGCGTTTTTTCTTTTACCGTCCTTCCCATCGTTGTCACAGTTTTCTGCTCCAGACAAGTGGGTTCGATGCTCATTAGCTTTGCCTAGTGACTGGCTTTCCATTCCCATTTTGGTGCGCTAAGGTCTGCCCTCTGCTTGTGTCTATAAGAAGGGCTTATAGATACGATATTCCTTGAGTTCTGGAATGTTTGTTTCCTTTAAAGCTTGAATTACTGTTTGGCCAGGTACAAAATTTGGGGGTCTACACCTTTTGTCCCTGAGGGTTTCGAGGTGGCTCTTCTCTGCTGGCCCGATGCTCCATTGTTTTCTCACACTGAATGGTTCTTAGAGCTGATGGATCTTCTAGATCCCCAAAGAATTCTTTCCTTTGGAGGATCAATAACTTTACTAGCTTGGGTCTCAACATTGATCATTCAGTATCATTTTTCTTGGTCCACAGTGTACTCTTGCAGTCTGTAGATTCAAGTTGACTTTCATTTCTGGAAAGTTTTCTTAAATTATATCTCAAACTTATTTTTCTTTTCTGTTCCAGTTTTTCAGCTTTCTGCTTCGGGGATTCCATTTACATGTTTGTTGGATCTCTCTTTTCCATCTTACCTATGTATTATTTTTCCTCCACTCTTTGACCTGTTTAACTTATTTCCATTTTCTTTGCTCGGGCCCTCAGCCCTGTCCTCATGCCTCTCCCCGCACTGCCTTGGTGGTGTTTTTGCCAATGCAGCCTTCATTTCTGTGAGGGTTTTATTTTTCATCCACTCCTTTGTTCTCTTATTTCTTCACCTACAGTTGCCACTCTATGTATTTTTTGAACTCTCCGTTTCTCTGCTTTGAGATTTTGTACTAAAGAAGTAATCGTTTCATTAATTTTAAAAAAATTCATGGGGCATATTTGGTAACAATTTTATCTGCTCCATGGACACCTCTTTCTAGTGAATGTTCTTTGTTTACCATTTGTTTTCCTGTTCATTTTCTCCCTTTTCAAGTAGGGATTTAAATATATGCTGTGCTTATTAGCTTATTCATTTTTAAACATTATTACTCACCTCGCGGTGAGGTGGACCATTCACGGGCTGGCCTTCTGAACGAGTTCCATGTTGGTGAGGACCTGGGCAGTGTTCGGGCAGACAGACACTCCCTGATTGTCAGAGAAGTTCCTTAAGACAATAAATCTGTTTGGCAATTACCTCTTTCCCACTAAAGAGAGCAACGGCTGCCAGGCTCCCTCTAGCCAGTGTCTCCCCCGTTCTGCCTCTCCGCCTGGTGACTTCCTGCAAATATGGCCATCGGTGTGTCTCCTTGTTCTCCCACGTCTCTCCTGCTTCTCCGTGGTACTAACAGGAATGCATGGAGAATTCTCTGCAAGCCGACATGCTTGGTAAAAGAACCAAGTTTCCCTCCCTTGGTGTGTTGCCCGCTACAGAAACACTGTGGCCTGAAAGTTTGGTCTGAGCTCTGCAGCAACAGCCAGCGGTGTCCTCTCCAGGGATCACCTCATCTTCCCTCCTCTGCTCTCACTGCACTGGGGAGTCCTTCAGATACAGGGCATGGGGTTACAGAGCAGTTCTAGTTTCAATAAAAATAGAGTTAGCCATGTTTTTTTCTCATTCTTTTCATCTTGGGAGCACTTCCATGCTCAGACCATAGGCGTTGCCCATTGTCCCAACAGTCAGATCCACATCCTCTATGATGGTGTCCAGGGCCCTTGCCCGGATCCCTGCCTTGTTTCTCCAGCTCTGTCGCCAGCTCTCACTTGTCTCCTGCTCCCACACAGGGATGCTCCATGCCCAGCGGCCTTCCTGCTCCTCTGTGACTCCGTGCCCCTTTCTGACTCCAGGCCGTTGCACATACTGGTTCTCTTGCCCAGAATGCCCATCTCACCTGCCTGTGGAATCTGAATTATTTTAAAGTCCAAAGTAAAAGTTATTGTCTCTAAAATCTTTTCAGGCTATTGAAGTCAGACGTCGTCACGTCCTTCTCTGGGCTTTCCCCAGTAGTTTCTCTGTACTCTTACATATTGCTCTCTGTCATTTGACTTTTTCTCGAGTCAGTCTGGTAGGCTATAAACACTGTATTCTGGGGGATGAGCTTTGACATTGGGCTGGCCTGAGTTTGAGTTCAGATGCCATCACATGCGGGCCATATCACATGGGTGTCACTGAATATCTGTGAGCTCGCTGAGCCGTTCCTCATCTATCAAAGAGCAGCAATACTAATAGCTACAGAATAACACCACACCTGCCTCCTGCAGCGGACTGTAAGCTCAGCAAGGGCAGGAGATGGGTGTTTTCTATTCATTCCTCTACCTGCAGCATCTGGCACAGTGCCCGCCATGTAAAAGCTAAATATTTGATGGGCTAATGAATTAACTTACGAGATTGTTGTAAGCAGCAACACAGGTAATTGGCACCAGGTGTTTGGCATGTGGCAGGCTGTCACTATAGGGTCACCTTCATGACTCAACTAAATGTGGCTGTTGGTCTGACTCGGGGGAGTGTTTGGAGGCTAGAGATTAAGTTTCGTTCAGTGTGTTCTCAGCTAGACCTTTCCATGTGGCAAGTGCCTCAAGCCATTGACTATAATTTCATGATCATTGCAGCTGAATCAAACCTCAGGCGGAAAACAAAACAGATGAGCTCTCTTCCTTGTGGGAGCTCATGGCTGTCTGCATCTACACTGTAATATCATAAGCCCAGCAGCCGCTTAACATGCATATTTTATTGCAAAAGTAGAGTAGTAGCTTACATTTATTGAGCATTTAGTATATGATAAGGCCTGTTCTTATTTCACTGTATTTGTAACTTATTTTATTTTACACTTACAACAACGCTGTAAGGAAGTTGGTATTATTATTTGTGATACATAGACGGGAAAGCAAAGCCCAGAGACAGCCTGCAATTTTCTCAAGGTCACACAGCTGGGAAGGGTGGAGCTGAGTTGGAAGCACAGGTGGTGTGAGAGAGGAGTGAGCAGGAGGGATTTCACCCCTTTGTTGCACGAGAATCTGTGGCAAGTGGGACCCACTGAGACAAGTCTTAAGACAGCATCTGTCCCGGGAGTATTTGCAAACAGAATCCTTAGGACTGTAGGGTTTAAAGAGGACCTCACTGCTGTGGTAGATGGATACAGTAGGAAAAACCTGGGCTTTTGATATGCTTGGCTTTATTCGTTATTTGCCTGTGACCTTGGGCAAGTCACTTCTCTTACCTACAGTTGTCTTATTTTGATAATGGGCCCAGTGTTATCTACCTAATTGGGTGATGGAAAAAGCTTTGAACATGATAATGATGACAGTTTCTGGCCCAGGTAGGAAGTCAACAAAAATTGGCTTCATTTTTTCCAAGGGGTTATTCCCTGATGGAGCCTCTCATCCCCGGGGAGGTAGTCTGGGCAGGATGTGCCCCCGATGCCCAGCTACACTGGACTCTACCTTCCTTCACTGCAGAGCTCATTCTCACTTCTGAGAGCTTTGCAAGATGCTAACAATAGAGAAACATCACCCATATGCTTTGTCTCAGGGTAACTTTGCCCTGTGTAGACTTGTGGAGGACACAGTGTGATTTCTGGCCCACTTAGGCATCATGGGCGAGCAGGACCGGCCAGTTCCCCAGCCCTCATCTCCTTACTGCTTGGGACCGTCTGACCCCGTTGAGTGGCCTCAGCCCTGGGGACTGGCCTCTACTCAGGGAAAATTCAGCATTAACTTCTCCTTGCTGATAAAATGCTCGCTGCTGCTTTTAGCTTCTCTAAGAATGTAGTTCTCAGAAGCTGTCTGCATATAGGAGTCAACCAAAGCACTGGTTAAATGCAAACTATTGGATCCCTCCCCCATTAAATTCTCAATCCGTAGCTTTGGGGTGAAGGCAGAGGCATCTGGGTTTTTACTGAGCAGAAGACGCAGATGTTCTGAACATCAGCCTTTGAGAAATGCTGCTCTAGATATAGGTGGAGTGACCAACTGGTCCCTGTTTGCCCAGGACTTTCCCAGCTGAGCACTGAAAATCCTGTGTCCTGGGAACCCCTCTGTCCCTTGCAGACTGGGATGGATGGTCACCCTAAATACATGTAAATTCAGGCTCTCACAGACTCTTAGGCACCATCTATCTGGGACTGGGGACAGGGCTCTAAGTTCCGGTTCCTGCTTGCCTGGATTTCCTAAAATCACCTGGAAGCAAATTCCCTAATGCCATGCACAGCGCACTGCTGGGGATACAGCATGCTGGTCGCTGGACTCCCACAGCTACCTGCTTCCTGGGTTACAGCTGCGGGCAGCTCTGTCCTCCCCAGTACCCTCTTCTGCCTGCCAGGCTGCACGCGGACTGACGGTCGGCAGGCGCAGCTCCCCCAGCACCGTCCCCGCCATGGAGCATGTTGATGTTGACGTCCTCACGCATATTCCTCCAGCTCCCCCGCCCTCAGCCGTGAAGTTTGCAGCTGCAGTCAGGTGGGCGGGTGGGACAGCATGACCCTTCCTGCAGAGCAGGAGCTGAGTGTCCACAGGAGCCCCGCTTTTCCAATTTGAGGTATTGCTGAGCCCGTAATATCTCCTCCGTTCATTTGAGGAGTCACTGCTCTGCTGGTATCTAATTCATTACTCATTAAAGCAGTTTGAAATAAGGCACAGCATGTACTAAAAGGTGCTATATAAAACAAAATTAAATATATTTTAGTACAAGTGCACTCAGACAGTTGTTCCCAAGAAAACCTGATAATTAGGACTCTAACTTGGCACGATGGTGTAATCTAGCCCAGAAAAGATGCTTATTATAGCCATGCCATTCATTCAGGCATTTATGAAAATGTTTCAATTACACAGAAATATTTTAGGAGTGTATAAGTTGGCTCCAGAAATCAGTTTGGATTGAAGGCTGGCGTTCAGCAACCTCTGCCTCAGTGTAAATTGTTTCACAGAGTTTGTTTTTTCTTTCATATTCTTTCTTCTTCCTCTCTTCTCTCTCTTTCCCTCTCTTGTAGTCAGTTTTGCTTTTTCTAATTTCAAGCAAAAAAATGGTGTTCCTGCGTTTAGGGCTCCGTGGGTTAAAAAGTAGCTTCATTTCGTGGAGTCACTGTGTCAGTCAGCTCGGCCTTCCATAATGCGATAGTTGACTGGGCGGCTTAAATGACCTGCATTTTGTCACAGTTCTGAAGGCTGGAAATCTGAGACTGGGTGGCAGCATGGCCGGCGAGGGCTCCCTCTGGCTTGCAGACGGCCACCTTCTTGCTGTACCCTCACCTTGATAAGGGCAATAACCCTGTCATGAGGGCCCCCCATGCCCTTATCTAACCCTAATTCACTCCCAAGGCCCCACCTCCAAACACCATAACATTGAGGGTTAGGACCTCAACATACGAATTTTTTGGGAACAGAAACATTCAGTCCATACCAGTCATATTTTAAAAAGTATTTTCCTCTGTGTCCCCCCTGCCTCTTCTGGCCATAACCAGTGCCTGACCCAGCACCCACTGCAGCATCAGTGGATTAGCGCTGTGAGTTCGTCCACCTAAACCAAGGGTGGGTGGTGAAGCAATGTCCAGGGATGGGGGAAGGGCACAACTCTTCCTTTGTGCGCTAACCCGTCGTCACTGCAGGGCACACAGGGCTTCCGCTGAGATGTGTGGATCCTGCCAGCGAGTGGCTGCCCCACTGGCCGCAGCTTCCACCCCATTCATGCCCTGCCTGCCATATTGAAGCCAAATGCGACCCAGTCTGTCCTGATGCCAGGATGAGCCCAAGGTACAACTGTTGTTTCCCAGCCTCGCTCTGCTGCGCCGATTCATCCTTTCCTCACAGAGACATGGGTGTGAAGATAGTGTGGAAAAAACCTAGATGAAGTCAGTCTGGGTACACGGACAAGTGGCAAATGAAAAAACCACGCACTGTGGACGACTGTGGTCTTAGAAGCCCAAGGTTGTGGCGAGAATGTTGCTACCTGTGACGATCAGAAACTCGATTGCACTGAATTTACCTAGGAATCCAAGGTGCCCATTGTGTGGGTGGAACGCCAGATCCAGTGATCACCTTTCTCTGTATGGACGCTCAGATGTGCTTACCCCTCTGGGTGGGTTTTCTGAGAGGTATTTGGGCACCTGGTGAAAGACAATGTCTGGTGACAGCCCAGGGCTCTCCCTGAAACAAGAGAAGCACAGTGGGTGCTCGGGAGCACGCACAGGCATCTCTCTCCGTCCATCAGGCCCGCTCAAGGGAAAATGCGCTGTTCTCCATACAACCGACGCGTTTCGTCCTCAGCTGCCATGTATTACATTTGAAAGTAGTTTTCCTGTTCTAGACCTATGTCCCTCTGGTAGATTAGAAAATTCATAAATATTGGTCATTGTAGGAATATATTTTTAAAATTCATCGATTGTGGTGATTCACTGAGAACTCTGTGCCCAGGTTTCTGGCATGAATCTGGTCTAAATTGAAATGGCTAGGCTAAAATTTTCTCTAAAGCCTGCTTTGAGTTATTTTAATGCAAAGTTACTCAGATTTTGTGGGTTTAAATTAGACAGACCCACAAGTGTATTTTAACATAGTTTTTCTTTTTTTTTTTTCCTTGTGTGTGTTTAGTAACAACAGTCTCCTTAAGTCGTAGTGGCAGATAGCCAGAGGAAAGAGAGGTGTTAATGAGACGCAGTATAAATGGAAGGGGCGCAGGACTGACAGTTTTCCGTAGTGCAGTTGGCACCAGATCGAAAAGACGGGTGGCACGAAGCTGATCGATCACCTTAGATAATGATGAAAGAGTCGTGACGGGGAGATTCAAGGACCACTGAAGAGTCACACTGGGCCAGGGCGGCAGGGCGAGAACCGTGTCGGCAGAGATGCACCATCAGGTCTCAGCAGTACAGGTTCTCAGGTGGAGAATGAGGGCGCTGATAAGTAGACCCAACGGGGTTGACACCAGGATTCATGAGAAGCACACCCGGCCGGTGCTGGGTTTAGGCTGGGTGTTTGGCAGGAGGAAATGCTCAGGGCAGCTCAGGTACCTGGGAGCTCCCGTGTCTTTAAGGGAGGATGTCTGCCCCCATGTATTGACACCGTTGCTATTTTTACAAAGGCGATGCCTTTAATCCTTTTAATTCTGGGCTGTGGGGCAGCTTTTGAACATTTAGGTGCTGGTGTTCTGTTGATGGTTCATTTGGATCCTTTCCTGGTATTCTCCTCTCTTCTTCTGCCCATTTCTCTGCTCCGTTCCACTGTTTTTCAGAAAGCAGGAAACTCCTTCCTGCTGCTTTTGGGGAAGCAGTGAACAAGCTGAATCTTCAAGGAGGTTGAGTCATCTGGCTGATGGAAAACTTCGGAGATGTCCTTTGTTTTCAGTGGCCCCTGCTCTTCTGGTACGTAGAGAACAAATGCCATTTTCCCCATAATGCTAGAGGTGCATTCCTGCTGGTCCTGTGGACCACCAAGAAGGGGAGGATATGGTGGAATAAATTTATACCCCATAGCTGCAAACTTGAATTTTCTTCCTGATGTCTTGGGGTATAGGCAGCCAGAGAGTCAAGAGACAGGAGACTTCTGTATCAGCCATAGAAACCCAAGACCTTTGTCCAAGGGAAACCCCCCAGGACAAAGCCAGGCCCCCGGGAGCACATAGACTCATGAGCTCGTGGCAACCCAACCTCCTTAGCAGAGACGATGCGAAAATTGAAATTTCTGTATTTACCAACAGGTTTTTAACATTCAGGGGATGAGAGCAAAAGGGAAAAATTCTATTACTGCTACCAGGTGACATAAAGTCACCTTTCTGATTTCCCTGCAGCACAGAATGGAAAACAATAGGACTTGGGCAGCATGTGGCAGAAATATTCAGCCCCACATCCCTCCTACTGATGTTTACCTATGAAAGATGTGATTTCCATGGGATTTGCTTCATGGTTTTTGTCTTAGCCCATAGATCAAGTTGAGTTTATAAAAGATTGATCAATTTCAGTTAATGTTAAAAATTAGTTCAAGACCATTTTGGAGAAAAATAGTCCTTTTCTGCTATTTCCTAGTAATGACCTGAAATATGAGCAGCAATCTTTCTCTCTGGCTTGTACTACTTGGCTTTGTGAGAAATTCCCCTAATGGGTTAGATTTAGCATTGTCACCCTTGAAATTAAATGCTGGTGTTTAAAACTTCATTTTTATAAGAAGAACTTGACATTAATAATTTTTATACCTTTGATTAAATAACTAAAAATACATTATTATTGGGTTAATAATTACTCCAGATATGTGCAGATTTTTGACCATTTCATTGCATTATTATGGCACAGAAGCAAAATTTCACTCATATATTTGACTTAAATGGCAGTCTTTAGGGATTTGAATCAGAAATTATAAGTTCTACTGCAATTTACATGTTAAGTTCTGTAACCCCGTGATAGTTCAACCATTTGTTAAAAAAAACAGTAGGTGGCCTGTGGTCTGATTTTCAATGAATAATTTTATTTTACATCCAGCACAAGGTCCAGCTGAATGTTTCATTACATTAAAATTTCACCAAGTGACATAAACCTTGTAATTAAAAAAGCGTTAACTTTTTATAGAGTGACTAGGTAATTTTTGAAAACATTCCTCCAAAATGTGGTTGGGAAAGAACTACAGAAATTTTGTCAGATAACATCCTCAGACATGTTTTCATTTACATTATTTAAACTATGATTTTTTTTCCCCTTTCCCAATGAGGAGCCTTTTGGAATTCAATGGAAATAAGGAATTAAATGATTACTTAGCACCTGGCTTCTGGAACATACTCCAAAATCATTTAAACATGGTTTTATGTTTCCGTATTGTGATTCATTTCTTTCAGACGTCTTTTATTATTTTAAAATAGCTCACAATTTATTACTGTTGCCTAGTTCATCTCATGTTTGTTTAATTAGTAGTGCTTCTCTGGCATGTCTTCATAGAGGGTGGAAATCAACATTATCATGGCAGTTCCCTGTCTCCTGTGAGGAGAAGTCCCAGAATTACCCATGCCATCCGAGATCCCAAAATACCCATCTTGCCCACGGGCACCTGTAGGGTCTGCAATGTACTGACATTATTCTTAGACACACTGCCTGAGACTTCTAGGAATGGTGTCCCAGCAACGACCAATCGGTATCCACCTACGATCCAGTGCTCCTGTATACATTTGGGTAGGGACTACTACTTCTGGGAAACATTGAAAAAGAAAATAAAACCGTTACTTTCCATGTTCAAAGCAGAGGGGGAATGAAAGAAATAGTAGACAATGCCACCTAGCCATTCACAGGTGGAGAGAGCTCCTGGGAATGTTTGAATGTCTTGTGCAGGCTTGGAAATGCTGCCTGTCGGACAGAAGGGTCTTTTCTTTGTGGGCCTGAGAAAAATCCTTGGGTCCCCATCTTTGGGTAACAGACAGAAGGATATTTCTTGATGAGGAGAAATATAGACCTTTCTCATTCTTGTGGCATGCTTGGGATGTTGTTAGCTCTCTTGTTTTGTATTTGTGTGTGTGTGTGTGTGTGTGTGTGTGTGTGTGTGTGTGTGAGAGAGAGAGAGAGAGAGAGAGAGAGAGAGAGAGAGAGAGAGAGAGAGAGAGAGAGAGAGAGAGAGAGAGAATGTTTATGTATATGTAGTGAGAAGGATTTTTTTTCCTTAACACAATCCAAATTGTTAGTACATGTGGCCTGGGGCTTTTAAGAGGAAAAAAAAAATCATATGTGTACATATAAATCTGTAGACAAAAGCTCAGATAAGTTTGTAATGTTCACTCTGTGTGGTTGTGTTACCCTGAACAGGTTCCGTACACCCTATGGAACATCAGCATACAACTTGCTCCACTCCTGCCAGCTCCTCTATGTGTCTTTCACCACGTGCTGTACCCTGACTGCCACTGAAGTGCCGTTAATTGGGATGCGAGATCAAAGGGAAGTAGGAACAAATTAGAAAGTCACGGATTTCCACCCTGGTAGAAACAGAATGAGGCACATCATTTAATCACCACTAGAGGTAAATCAACGGAAAATGGATGAGAGCTTCCCTGGATGAGATCTGGGACTTTCTGTTCTATCAAAAGGTAAGAGAACAAAAGCAGTCTCTACCAAGTGGGAAAAAATAATCTGTCACCTTCCTTCCTGGCTGCAGAGATATTCCTTTTTAGACTTCCCCTCTATTTCTCTGAGTTGCTTGGTGATGAATCCATGCCTTCTTGAAGACACCTTTTTGATTGGACCCTACCAATCAGAAAGCAAAAAGCCTTGAATAGTAATATAAGGCAGGCAATTCATATGGCTCATTGAAATGCCTGTCCCAAGAATACGGGACTTGTGGAAATACCTCAAAAATAATAGATTTTTTTTAAATAGTAAGAATGAATATTTCCTTTGCTACGCAGAAGCTTTTTAGCTTGATGTGATCCTATTTGTCCAATTTTGCTTTGGTTGCCTGTGCATTTCGGGTATTACTCAAGAAACATTGCACAGAACAATGTCCTAAAGCATTTTCCCAATATTTTCTTTTAGTAATTTCATAGTTTCAAGTATTAGATTTAAGTCTTTAATCAATTTTTATTTTATTTTTGTGTATAGCAAGAGATAAGGGTCTAGTTTCATTCTTTTGCATATGCATATCTCATTTTTCCAGCACCACTTAGTGAAGAGACTGTACTATTCCCAATACATATTTTTGGCACCTTTGTTAAAATTAAGTTCACTACAGATGTGTGGATTAATTTCTGAGTTTCCTAGTCTGTTCTATTGGTCTCTGAGTCAGTACCATGCTGTTTTGGTTACTATAGCTCTATAGTATAATTTGAAGTCAGGTAATATAATTCCTCCTGTTTCATTCTTTTGCTCAGGATAGCTGTAGCTATTCTGGATCTTTCATAGTTCCATACAAATTTTAGAATTATTTTTTCCATTTCTGTAAAGAATGTCATTGGTATTTTGATGGGCTTTGCATTGAATCTGTAGATTACTTTGAGCAGTATGGATATTTTAACAATATTGATTCTTCCAATCCATGAGTATGGAATATCTTTCCATTATTTTTGTGTCCTTTTCAATTTCTTTCATTAATGCTTTACCGTTTTAACTATAGGGCTCTTTCATTTATTTGGTTAAGTTTATTCCTAGGTATTTAATTTTATTTGTAGGTATTATAAATGGGATTATATTCTTGATTTATTTTTCAAATTGTTTGCTGTTGGCATATAGAAATGCTACTGATTTTTGTGTGTTGATATTGTAGCCTCCAACTTTCCTGAGTTTGTTTATCAGTTTTAGTAGTTTTATTGTGGAGTCTTTAGGTTTCTCTCTATATAAGATCATATTGTCTGCAGTCAAAGACAGTTTGATTTCTTCCTTTCCAATTTGGATGCCCTTGATTTCTTTCTCTGGTCTGATTGCTCTAGCTAGAACTTCAGCACTATTTTGGATAATGGCAGTAAAAGTGGGTATCCTTGTCTTGTTCCAGATCTTAGAGGAAGGGCTTTTAGTTCTTCCCCATTCAGGATGGTACTAGCTGTGAGGAGAAAATATTTGCAAACTAACTATCTGACAAGAGGTTAATAACCAGAAAATACAAGGAGCTCCAACAACTCAATAAGAAAAAATCAAGTAATATTATTTTAAAAATGGGCCAAAGATCTGAATAGACATTTCTAAAAAGAAAAAATACAAATGGTGATAAAGTATACGAAAAATGCTCAACATTGTTAGTCATCAGAGAAATTCAAGTCAAAACTACAATGAGATATCATCTCATCCCAGTTAAAATGGCTTTTATCTGAAAGACAGGCAATAATGAATGCTGGCGAGGATGTAGAGAAAGGGGAACCCTCATACACTGTTGGTGCCAATATAAATTAGTGCAACCACCATGGAGAACAGTATGAAGATTCCTCAAAAAAACTGAAACTAGACTACCATATGACCCAGAAATCCTGCTGTTAGGTATATATCCAAAAGAAAGGAAATCAGTATATTCAAAAAATATCTGCACTCCCATGTTTATTGCAACACTATTTACAATGGCCAAGATTTAGAATCAACCTAAGTGTCCATCAAAGGATGAGTAGATAAAGAAAATGTGGTACATATATGCAATGGAATATTAGCCACACAAAACAAGGAAATCCTGCCATTTGCAACAACACAGATGGAACTGGAGAACATTGTGTTAAGTGAAATAAGCCAAGCACAGAAAGACAAATCTCACATGTTCCCACTCATATGTGGGAGCTAAATATTAAAATGATTGATCTCATGGAGACAAGAGAGTAGAATGATGATTACCAGAGCCTGAGAAGGGTAGTATGAAGTGGGAGGATAAAGTGGGGATGGTTAATGGGTGAAAAATATAGTTAGATAGAATGAACAGCATTCGATAGGACAACCAAGTGACTATAGTCAAAACTAAGATATGGAATACTTTAAAATAAGTTGAGCGGAATTAGAATGTTTCTAACACAAAGAAGTGATGAATACTTGAGGTGATGGATACTCCAATTACACTGATTTGATTAATACACACTGTATGTTTGTATCAAAACATCACATCTCCCCTGTAAATATATATAACCATCATGTACCCATAATATTTAAAATAAAACAAATTAAAAAAACTTTAAAAAATGAATAAAGGGAAAGCTCTATGTATGACTTGAATCTAAGGTATCAGGGCAAAGAGCCAAAGCTCACAGGAGATAGGACAATTTTTCTCCAAAAGTGATGGATCATAGACACACTCTGAACCAGCCCACAGGAACAATTCTGGGTATTTGGACTGGTGTTGTAGGAGGAAGTGCTTCAGTGACTTCCTTCACTTGAGTTAAAAGCCCCATATGAATTATGATTTCAGGGGAAATACCTTGCATAGAGTGACAGGGCACCAAAATACCACATTCTGCAACAACCTTGTGCTGCCCTAACCGGTAGCTTTTTACAACTGAGATGGGTAAATTGTCTTAAGAACTTCATGCAAACTATCGTCACTTTCATTTTTGAGCATTTTCTACTACGTTTCTTTTTTATTTTTTACAACTGAAAGTTTCCTCCAGTTAAAAGCTGTTTTCCTTCCATCTCTTTTCCCCTCTCCCCTTCCTGTCTCTCCCTCTCTTTCTAAGTCTTTTGGGTGGATCCAGTCCTCTCGTGGGAAAAACCAGAGTTGATCCCAGGAAGGGAAACGAGGAGTCAATGCAAAGGTTTTGGGATCGTACTCTGTCATACAAGTGCTGACCCCACAGGTTGCAGGTGCTGAGGGCTCAGTTTACAAGAATGTGCCACGCGTAGGTCTGGTTTGTCTACTTCCACAGCAATGGTTGGTTCTGTCTCTTAAAGAGTCTTATGGAGACAAAGCTTGAATCTTTTGACAAAAAGCAGATGTAGTAAAACATTTCCAAACATTACCCAAAGAATAGGGCCTGCCTTCTGCACAAATACACTAAGACAAGGTCAGTCTCTGCAAGACTCTTAGTCCAATTTCTGTCAAAGCCTTTTGGGCAGTTTGTTTTTTGTACAGTATTGTTGTCCCTGTAATGAGCTGTTGAGCAATGTTCCTGCCCATAGAGAGGAAATATCTGTAGAAGATGACAGATAAAATATTACTTTTAGCACACAAGGATTAGCTGATTGGGGAATATTTTATGAAATTGCTCTATACTAGTCACTGGGATTTTTTTAAACTTATTAGCCAATAAGAAACAATGAATGAAAATAGTACTCCAGAATCCTATATTATATTAAAACTACAATCAATTTAGGATTTGGAGTGTTTCTGGTGAGAATTTTTCTTTTAGCCCTAACCAACTTTCCATCTTTCACATTTTCGTATTTTTCCCTCTCCTGACACTTCTTTGGCCCTACATAAAATTAAACAAAGCCAACAGCCAATGCACAGACACTAATGAACCATCTTACAGACACATTTTAGTGGTCTATTGAATTTGAGAGAATTTTATCAAAATGTTTACATTTTTTCTGATCTATTTTCCTTGTTTGAAATATTCAGAATATCCAATTATAATGATCATGAGTCCCAAATAAATAATACATGATCATGTTACAAACCTGAGAGACTTTTTATATAAATCACTATGCTAGGTGTTTGAAGCCTGGATAGCTTCCACAGAAAGGACAAACAATCAAAAGTAAAAAGCAAATTAATTTAAAATCCATATCGGCAACCTCACTGAGCTGTATATCCTCTGTCTTTCACCTATATTTGCACAGACTGCAAGTCGGGTATGCAGGCTAATGCAAGGTGTGTTAAGTGGTGGCTTAGAGAGAGAAACAACGCCTTAAAAATTGTGAATAAATTGTGAGTGAAAATCTCCGCCGATCCCAGCACTGATGATGTGCCTCTGTGTACAAAAGACATTTTCGTTCAATTGGGCTGAATAGTTTCTTATAAAAATGCTTCTTTAGTTTCATTGTGCATCTTTTCTAGGAAAAGAAAAAAAAAAATACCCTCTAGAGCAAAAGCGGTTTATCTCGCCGTGTCTCGAAACAGTTTTGGTTCCGCTGTGTTCTGTGGGGGTGTCGCCCCCTCCCCAGCCCCCACTCCATTTTCCCCGAGGCTAACAATTTTATATCCAAAGTAAATCTAGCTAAAATTAAGAAACAGAGCATACAGCTGCCCTTACTCGTGGCCCACAGATGTTACCAAAATCTGATTAAAAAGCCCTTAATCTCCTGCTGCACCTTTTCATTAGTGCAATAATCATTTTTGCCAAATATCTAGCCGAGGCAGGAAAAGGAGGAGGAGAGGAGAAGGTTTGTGTCACCAGAATCCCCGCAAATGCGCGTGGAGCCTAGTGGGGAAAATGAGGCGTTGAGGTAATCCATGTGCTGAAATATTTTTGCTTCTTTTTCTAGAAAATGTGCAATTTGGTCAGGCAGAAAAAATTGAACAGAGCCTTCCAAGCAATAAATCACTGGATTGCCGGTGACATTCATACAATGCGGATATAGTGTTAACTGTACGAGTCAGACAGCGCCTCCTGCACCCAGCCTGTCCCTAAGAGGTGACCTTGTGACGGTGTGGTAATCAATCATCCTGGCGTAGGACACACTGTTTTTGTTTAATATTACACTATTGGAATATATAGTAAACAAAGTGTAGAGGAAATTTGGAGAGCAGGCACTGTATAAGGGGTGCTGTGATTTGATAGCTGCCTGCGGAGCACCCCCTCCGCCCTGCAGCCTGCGGACAGCTCGCTCACCAACTCCTGGCCTTAGACATGGCGCGTATCTGCATCTCCAAGGCGGCATTTCTGGCACCGAGCACCGAGCGCGCAGACCGTTGTTAAAATTTTAAGGGGAATAAAACCAGAGGTTTGTAGAGGCTGGAGATACAATTACAGCCTTTGGCTGGAATAGATTTTTGAGGCTCAGGCTTCCTCTCCTCTCTTTGTTTTTCCTTTTACACTTCCCCTCAGTATTTTTCCAAGCAAAATACTTAGAAAGAATGAAATTTTATTTCAGAAACACAAATTCATGCATTCGTCTTGACAAGTTCATGTCCCCCAGAATATTCTGGAAAGGAAATGAACCAGGAATGGTGTTTAGTGTTTTGCATGGTAATACAGGCCACCTCCTCCGGGCTCCTTGCTTTCTGTTTGGAGAATCTTTTATCTTTAAGGTGAGTCCCGCACACATAAAGTGGGAACGCTGGGCGTATTACCCGGCCGGGCCCTCGTATCCGTGTGGATGGGTTGTTGCAAAGTGTACCGTGATTCTGTTTGTGAGGAACACACCAACACACCTCACTAGGAGTCCTGCAGCCACATTTGTTCAGGGTCTAAGGTCATCAGTGGGGATTTGGAGCGTAAGTTAAGGGGAGAATTGGACTCGAAACACACGTGGAGAAGTTTTCACAGTCCGTGGAAGTGGCATGTCTTAGTTCACATCACAGCCACACGTTCGCTCCCCAGCATATGGGAGTTTTCCCTGTTTTTCATGGAAAAGCAGCAAGTCAGACACATCCAGCTGGTTTTTACAATGTGGGTTCTGAGGCCTCTCAAGGAGGATGATGATCATACAATCCAAAGGAAAACAGTGGTGGAGTCTTTAAAATCAGTGTCGTGAAATGTACTCAGAAATATTGGACAGCCACACATTTCCCGTGTGGCACGGAGCTTGTTTCGATTGCTGGAAATGAGGTTCCAGGACGACACACGCACGTTTCTCTTGGAGCACTGTGAGTAGCACCGTTCTGGGGGCAGGGGGTGGGGACACCAGCAGACTCGGGATGGTTGGAGAGGCGATTCCAGAGAGACGCTGGGTCTGAGGGAAACCCTCAGATAGTTGGGCAGTGCCAAGAAAAGTCTGGAAAAGAAAGAGTTGGAGACCATACGTGTCCATGCAAAAGGGCCTGGCCACCGAACAAGATGGGCTTGGTTTGGTCAATGTAGGCTCCAGGCTGACTTAAACAAGTTAAGGTGGTTTAGTCATCTTTTTGACAGTGAGTCAGTCAAGATTGTGTGTGTGTGTGTGTGTGTGTGTGTGTGTGTGTGTGTGTGTGTGCATGCAGAAAGCTTTTATCAAACCAGAAGGAAACCTCACTTCATTTTTACATCAGGCATCCTTCGAAGAAGCAGCACGCAACATATTCGCCAGTGGGAGGAGGCATACGGGGCATGGAAACAGAGATAAATAGCCCCGTCTGGGATCAAAATTGCCTCTGGGAAGCAAGGACAGAGACTGGGGAAAAGAAGCAAAATATGTGAGGGGTGCGCGCGCACACACATACACAGTCCACTCCCCGTCACGCCATCTCCAGAGCACAGTCCCTGGCACCTGGTCGCGCAGGTTCTGCCCAGGTGCGGGAGGTGGTCCCTGCCTCCCTGTGGCCAGTAGAAAACAACTGAGATACAAATGACCCCTCCCTTTTCTTCCTTTGAGACAGTCCAGGAGCCCCAGTAGCAATGCTGTGTCTGTCTTTGTTAATTCAACACATTTTTAAAAAATCGGTCATCAGTAAACATGTGGTCTTCCAAACTGTCTTTGAGGAAAGAAATTGTAGCCCATGAAATATTATAAACTTTTAAGTAGTAAAACCTCTCGAAAAGCTCTATCACTTGGAATCTGCTATATTTATTTGATTTCCTTGTTGAAATACGTGTTGTTGCGTGCTTTGTGTTCGTAGCAGGGAGATTTTATCTGCTCTCTGACTAATCTAGCTCCATGGATGCGCTGTATGGTTATATTAAATATGTTTTCCTTCTTGCCCTCCACACTTTTTTCTTGTTGCTGCTAAACCTTCCTGGGGCAGAAGTTGTTCTAGGCATCATGTCTCAATATACAATTTTATTCTTGAAGAAATGCTGCTGTTCCCCCCAGCAGGGGCGAATTGAGAGCAAGTAGTTTAATATGCAGCAAGAAATCTACAGACAACTGAATCCAATTTGCATAGCTTTAGCGGTGCTAAAATTCTAGTCTCCAAAGGATAAATGCAAAAAAAAAGTGGTCTATCTTTGTGTGTTTAATTATCTGACTTTAAACTAGCTAAGTTATAATTGCTACAATGAGCATTTAAAAAATTTTGGGCAAAAGCAGTGAACATTTTTCAAATTACTGATAAGAAAACTATCTGTGCAAATAAAAAAAAACACATGGAAAAAATAAGACTATAGAAATTCATTTTCTGGGGGTAGTTAAAATGAGAGGTGACATAAATTATTAGCATCTTGTAATTCTGCTTAATCCACCAACATTCCCAAAAGTATCATACTTAATATAAATATGTTTATGTAGTTTTTAGAAACAGAAAGTTAAAGTATGAGACAGAATACCATCTCTTCTCATTAAAGATGCTATGCATTTATTTTATAGTTAAACTGCACAATATTTATTTGAAGGGCTAATAATATATTTAAGAAGGAAAGTCAAAATATAAGATTGATCATTTAGCCTGGAAATTCCTCACAAACAATAAAAATGGAGTGTCTATAAAAAATGTATTGTTTTCAACCTTAAGGGAAGAAACAAATGTTATTCTTCAAACGTGCTTTTCCTTTAAAAGTGTTAAAGGACTGTGTTTGTGTACTTTGTGACTCCAGGAGCAATTTATTGATTTAAAATAATAGTAATGTGCACTTTAGAATCTTACCTCTGAAGACCTTGAACATGAAATATTCTAAACAAAATATCAAGAAGAGAAATGTTATTCAAAGCAATTTGAATGTGAATATGTTCCCAGATTCCTTTTAGGGAGTGTGTATCTCTCACAAGTGTTTGTGCAAAGAAAATAATTCAGACTTTGGTCAGTTATGTTTTGAAGAATGAACACAAATTAAGGACTTTGTAGAATAGGAATATTTGTTAGTCTCAAGTAACTGGCAAAGAAGACAGGGCAAAAATGTTTAGAGGATTTTATCTTTTGTTTCATCAACTGCTATTGTCAAACCTGCTGCTATCCATCTTTAGAGAGAAAAAGACGGCAGAATTATTTCTTTTGTATTAAGAAATGCATTGATAAGCTTCATCAAGTATCCACATTTTCAATAGTTTTTTCCAGATGTCAAAGGCATTCCTCTTGCATTAAATAAAACTGAGATGAGAGAGAAGTGGCTGGCAGGTTACCCGGAATTCAACACGCAAATACTATCAAAGCCGTGTGGGTTCCTTTGCAGAATCACATTACATACCTATTGCAAAGCTTGAACTCTTTGGGGAATGTTCATTTTCGCTCCAGTACCGTTACTGAGTCCCACCTCCTGTAACAATAACGGGTGTCAGGTAGAGTTTGGACTAGACAGGATTAAGCTATCACCCCCCCTGCTGTGTGTTAATTTATTGCTTCAGACATTTTCATATCTGATTCATTTTCACCCACTCCACCGCGATTGCACAAAGTTCTCAGTCTCTGCCAGTCCAAGTGGCACTGGAGTGCGAATAGCTGGCACCGTGAAATGGCTTTCTTCGCAGCGCACAGCCCAGGTACGTCCTCGGAGAGCGCAGCTGTGCTCGCCCTGCAGAACCGGGAATAGCACGCGGCGCGCGCCAGGCCAGCCAATATGCCTAGGTGTGACACAAAAGCCAAAATCTCCGCTTTTTAGTAAACAAGAAAGGAAATTGTGATGCTGCCGAGATCCCAGTGCTAGACGTCTTTAGGAAATGGTGTTATTTCCTCAAGAAAATACAGGGTCACAGCTGCTTGGAATTTACATCAAAAATGGCTTCTCCCTAGTTTTGTTTAGCGATTATGTAGAACCTGCTGGAAAGGTGTTTGTTTCTGTTTGTCAACTGAATGCTCGGAGTTTCCCCTCTCCCTGCAGTTCTGCCCCAGGCTCAGCTGCCCGTGTTCTGGAGTTGGGAGCAGAGTTAGACCCTCAGGAGGCCAGAGGAAGGGCCTGGGGGAGATGAGGCTGTGTTTTGGTGTTTCGGTCCCCTCAAAAATTCTCTATGCCGATTAAGAACCAACCAACCACACAAACCAAAAAACAAAACAAACAAAGAAAAAAAAATAGAAAGACTTAATTTGGTCAGTTAGATGGGACAAGTGAAGGAGAAGGTGTTTGCAAACACAAGGGCAGTGGAATAGCCATAAACCGGGAGCACGGGAAAGCCATTTGTGCCTCCACGATGGTAACGCCACATGCTTCCATCCGCCAGCCTGCGTTTGCACATGCCTTTGCAGGGAAACAGGCAGGTTCCTGACAAAAGCACTTGGCGGGGCTACCGGGCTCCAGGAGAGGCTCAGACCCCAGCCCCTGCAGAGGGAAGGCTCACGGCTTCTGAGAATAATCGCAGAGGTGCTGTTTTTCTGTGAGCCCACCTCTCCTCATATGCTGGTCCTTACAACTCACCTGGGAGACGGAGCTCGAAGTCTGCCTGGGGTTTACACTGAAGGCTCCCACTGAAACAGCTGACAGATAACTGGAGCAAATTTTTTACTCTTTTTCCTTCAATGAACAAACACAAACCTCATCATTCCAGGTACAATGATGCACGACCAGTGAGTGTCTTTTGGGCCTTTCTCTTGGGCGACCAGTTTTAAAAATCAGGCCACGACTTTTATTAGCACAACACGCCTCGCTTGCCATTTAGGAAATAATTGCCGGGTCACGTGCTATCCGTGACACCGAGCTAGCACTGCCCAACATTTACAGGAAAAAGAAAAGGGCTGCAGAGCCCTGTTTTTTGTTTTTGTTAATATTTTCTGTTTTTGTTAAAATGCTGCTGTGAACGTATTGGATGGCACAGGACAAATGCTGACGTCCAACGCACGGATGTACGAAAGCACGAGCATACATGTGATGTCTGTATAACTGGCTTCTGTGACAAGTTAGGTTTCCATAAAGGAAGCTTCTTAAAAGTAACCAATTATCAAAAAATCAAATGCACTTAATATGAAGACACGTGTGTCCCTCAGAGGAGCCTGCAAATGCCGGCAGGAAAGTGGGCCCAGACTGGTGTACGTAGAAGTCCTCCGTTCAACTTTACCGAGTTGGCAGACTAAAGTGATTTTAACACTTATCAATTGGATTTATGATTTCTGTGTCATCCACCCTGTTTCTGACATGAGGAGATGTTCAACATGAGGGATTCATTCAATGATTTTTTTTAACTACACTATAAAACATTTTAGTCTCCTCTCTTTCTGAAATCCATAAATGGCTAATTTAATCTCATAGTTATACAGTTGGAATCCATGACTTTCATCTGCTAATTATTTGGCATCATCTGAGTGTTTTAAATCACTATGATATATCATGTGACCAGGACAGCAGCCTGAATCGTGTGGAGATAAACTCTGGCCTGTGGCTCTGCGCTTGTCCTGGCTTTTTCGGTAAAAGCATAAAATCTTCGACTGTGGGAGGTGCAGTTAGGACGAGGCCGTGTTTCGTGCACGCTGCCCGTCGGGTCCAGAAGGATCCAGCAGGCACACGTCACCGGGCATGGGGGCACAGCAAAGACCAGGAGCAGGAAGGTCATCCCAAAGTATTTGGGAATCAGTTTAAAGTATTTCCACAATTTTAAAAAGAAGCAACTCATATTTAGGGAAAGTGTTTTTTAAAATCCTTAAAATCAGCTTTTCTTTTTTTTCTCCCTGCCGATGAAACTCTGTCTCAATAACAATCTCACTGGAAAATAGCAAAATATAGCTCACCCCAGTTTTTAAACCCGAGAGTCTTCACCTTTCAGAATGTGATAACCAGTTCAATTTTAGCGTTCATGAAAAAGATGGCTGTGTTTATTTTTGGCCTTTGGAAGGCAAATGGATCATATCCGTACCTGGGAGGAGAGGAGAGCTCAACATTGTGCCTGTGGAAACCCATCCTTTCTCCCCGCCTCCCCCGGCTAATTAACAGCTCTCCTGCTCGCTGGTTGTATTTTATCTGCAACTTAGGGGCTTGCTGCGGTTTTCTGGGAGGCTGCTGCTGACGGAGCCGAACGTCTGCGTGTCTGCTTATGGGGAACTGCTCAGCACAGCGGGGACAGCCTGTTGTACCTCGCGCATCCACTGAGCGTGGGCCGTGGATGTGTCATTTCATACATCATCCCCAACTTGCAGCGCCGTTTCCTGAAGTCAAATCACCTTCTCCTTCTCTCCCATGATCACAAATCATTTTGTAATCCAACTCCCCGAGTCGCGTTAGGATGCGGGCAGAGCCGTAGAAGTCACAGCGGTGGTGGAGTTACTGGGATGGCCTGATTCTGCATCTGGAGAAATGTTTCAGCTCCCTACCTGGCTGAGACGTCGACACCATGGGCCACTGAGACTGCGACGTCTTTTTAATTTTTCATGTAAACATGATTGGGGAGGGAGGGAGAGGGTGAGTGAGCAGGGCCCCCACGTCTCACCCTCCAGCTCTCGGCCATGGGAACTACCCATGCGACAGGGGCTCTACGCCTGTTTCAGTTTCAGTTTCGGTTTCAGTCCCAGCCGCGGAGGACAAAACATGGAAAGGCAAATTTGGGGGCTGTGACCTCCTCAACAGACCCTCCCGTAAGTGTCTGCTGCTATCTGGGTCACCAACAGTCCTGGGCGACATGCTGCCCCTACAGCACTGGGGCTTTGGGAAGTGTGTCACGGGACTCTCCGAGAGGGTTTGTCGTGGGCCACAGAGGTCCACCACCTCGGGGGCTGCTGCTGAGTTACTTGCATGGGTCCTTGCTTGGCAGTCAGACATCAACACCTGTGCTGGGTGGGGCAGAGTTCTGGGGATGGTTGGTTCTCTGTTTCTATATTTATTTTTAATTTTTTGAACACGATTTTTTCAAGAAGTATTGGAAGAAAGGCATAGCAGAGTAGACAGAAGAAACTTTTCATATTCTTCTCCCATCAAATAATGTTATTCACACAAACAGCTGTTCATATCTAAATTCTTAGTCACCCATGCACATTGGGGGACCCACAGTATTCTAGGAGCTTCCGTGTGACATGTCATACCAGCCTGAGTAAGCCACGTATAAAATATATTTCTATGAAGGTGCCAGCTTCTGTGCACAAAAAGAAAATGAAGAGAAATAGATTTATTAACTCATATTTGGAGCTGATTTGTCTGCCCTCCCCCAGCCTGTGTCATTAACTATAATAGTTATGGGGCCTGGGACATGGTAAGGATTTATGTTGGATCTTGGTGGCCCCAATTCCAATGTCCCCAGGTTCAGATTGCTCCAGGGTTGGCTTCTCCCTCACTTCCTTTCCCTGTCTCACCTGGAGTATTAGCAAGAGATGGGAAAAGACAAAGGATTTTCCCTGTCAGCCTCTGTTGCCGCGTTTCCTGAATCTGCTCATAGTGGAAAGACGATGACTTCTTTGTGTTTTGGAACATCAGGGTTGCCTGCCTTTGGTGAGATGACAAATAAGATAAGTGGCTGTCTCCATAATCTATTTTGTTAGTCCCTGCAAGAACCCATTCACTGGCTGCTTCCAGGGAGCCTGCCACCAGAGGTGAAGCAAAATGACTCTTTGGGGGGAATAATTTGCTCCTAAATGCGACACTCTGCACTTGGCACAGCCAGTGCACCTCCTCATTGCTGCGGGATGCACTTGCCTTTTCTCCACCAGGAGAAACTGAGGCCCAGAGAGGTGGTGTGTGTCGCCCTGGAGCCGAGGAAAACCAGGCATGCAGCATGCTGTGGAGAAAGGCAGGGCGCAGGGCATCCTGGAGCTGTGAGAGCTGAGTTTCTCCTGCAACTCGTCAGCTACACATTGCCGTGACAAGGGCCCGTCAGTGACACGTCAGCCTCACACCGCCAGGGCCGGGCTTTCATGGCCCCAGTGAGCCGCTCCACCACCTGGTCCAGACGCCCTCCCCGTCACACCTCAAACCTCATTAGTGCCAGCTCAGCTGAGAGGGCCTCTTAACTGCCACACATTCAAATCTGGGATTCCGAGTCTTAGCACTAATCCTGCTTCTAAAAGAGGAAGTTGGACTTTATGCTTTAGCCTTGGAGTCCAGATTTTCTTGGTGACGAGGATACTAACCATGGTAGGCTGAATAATAGCCCCTCCACCCCAAATATGCCCACGTTCTAATCCCTGGAACCTGTGAATGTGTCACCTTACATGGCAAAAAAAAACTTTGCAGGTGTGGTCGAGCTGAGTTGAACATCTTGAGATGGAGAGATTACCCTGGATTACCCGGGTCCGCCCGTGGATCACAGGGGCCTTAGAAGAGGGAGCAGGAGGACTTGGGTTAGAGGCAGGAGATGACAAGGGAAGCAAGGGATCAGAGAGATGCAAGGACGGGCACCAGCCCAGGAATGCTGCGGCCCCCTGACGCCGGGAGGAGCACAGGAAGGGATTCTCCACGGAGCCCTCGGAAGGGACACAGCCTTGCAGACGCCTTGACGGTAGCCTTCTGCCCCCAGAACTGTAGAGAATAACCCTGTTGATGTAAGTGATTCTGTCTGTGGCAATTTGTTGCAGCGCAGTAGAAAACTAATAACCAAGCATAGCTCGGGTTCTGCTTGGGAACTTTGAGCCTGTGGTTCCCTCTGGCCTCCGGCCCTGCTCTCCCAGCTGCTGTGCTCCTCTGACTCTGCTGAGAGCCGTGCGGCGTGTTGGGAAGAGGGAGAGCCAACTCTGACCTCTGCGGAGGGCACGAGTCAGGCCAACTCATTTCTGAGGTTCAAAAGAGTAGGTTTTTGAGTTTGATGTTAAAAAAGAGTGTATGCCTTTGTACTTACTGATTGGCTCCCTATGTAGTATTTCTGGCTGGGCTAAAACCCAGGAAGGTCTCATGAGAATGGCCAACCATGTGAGATTGTCCAACTAACGATATTTGGATAAATTCTGGGTAAGCAACCGAGTTTTTAGATGCTCTTCCAACCCAAACTTGGGAGCCGTGTGAAATTTACACATCATTCCTCAGTGGTCTGAGGGAGCGGTAGAGAGTTGTGAAACGGGAAACAGGAGAGCTTCCAGAGCAACCCCGGTCATGACCCTGGGGCAGGGGAAATTGCTTGAAACCCTATCGTAAATACATCCTGCTCCTCAGATGCGCAGCCTGCAAAGAGAACAGCGCTGAGCTGCTGAAGTGTGCACCCTGGGCAGCATTTTGCGTGGATTTCAGCAAAGCTCTGTCCGTTTTTAGTGCATGAGTCAACAAGGTGACCACATTGCCCAAAATATCCTTACTCAAAGCAGCTCCCAGGAGTTCCAACAACCCCCAAAATAAACATTTAGGAGTGCTGCAAAATCTCCCAGTTAATTATACGTCTGTTTCCCACCTTGAATAATCCAGTTTCTGATTTCTAGGCTTCCCCAGCATTTGCGAAATGTACCTTCTCATGAGATTTTTTTCAACCAAAGAGGTCTGGAAAAGCCACCTGAGTTGAATGAGGTTCACACATTTGTGTGAGCATCTTCTTTTCACTCAGCCTTTCTGGGATGGGGCTTCTCCATTCTGAAGGATGAAGCATCCCTAGGACCCTATAGAGCTGCGGTGCCCAAACCCCCTGGGCCGCAGACCAGTACTGGTCCATGGCCTGTTAGGAACTGGGCCGCACAGCAGGAGGTGAGCAGCGGGGTGAGCAAGCAAAGCCTCATCTGTATTTACGGCCACTCCCCATCACTCGCATCACCGCCTGAGCTCTGCCTCCTGTCAGATCAGCGGCTCATTAGATTCTCACAGGAGCACAGAACTTACTGTAAACTGCGTATGTGAGAGATCTAGGTGGCGCGGTTCTTATGAGAATCTAATGCCTGATGATCTGAGGTGGAGCTGAGTGGTGATGCTAGTGCTGGGGAGTGGCTGCAAATGCAGATTATCAGTAGCAGAGAGGTCTGACTGCACAGCAAGTGTAATGTGCTTGAATCATCCCAAAATGATCCCCTTCACACACAACCCTCCGGTCCATGGAAAAATTGTCTTCCATGAAACCAGTCCCTGGTGCCAAAAGGTTGGGGACTGCTGCTATGGAGTGTTGGTAACAAACATTGTTTTTGTACCCTGCCCTTGCATTTTGGTTTTACTAATATAGCTTGTATGTGCATCATTTATTTTCAAATTTTTGACAAGATGGTTGAATTCAACCAGCTATGGTAAGCTATGGCAAAACTTATTTATGGGATCCAACTTGTGAAATATACACCCACACAAATGCTCCTACAGAATCACTGCAAGGCATCAATTTACCTTTGAAATCACATCTTTGACTTTGCATACGTTGTATGACATATTGTACAAAGAAAGTCAAAATGAAAATGTACTAAAAATAAAAACTCAATTCTGCTAGCTGTAGCTCCATTTGCACCATTCTAGCTGTTTGAAATGGTTCCAGGGTGGCCAGAACATCCCTGTGCTGTTGAGATTTGCAGGCAAAAAAACAAAACAAAACAGGAGAGAGGGTCAGTTTTAGGCTACTATTCTGAACCATCGTGAAATACTTGCTGCCAATTTAGCACCATCATAAAAGCCTGGACTAACTGACACTAAGTTGTATAATGGGAATGCTCTGGGTTTCGCCAGGTTTTCAACAGAGCTTTATCAGAAGAACTGGTCCCGGCTATAACTCACCAAAAGCTGGTACTTTGTTTCGTGTGTTACCTCGAGAGTGGAACTGAATTTAGGAGCCACATCACAGACTGAACAAACACTTTCTACAACTCAGGCATAGCCAGAGATGCCATGAAATGACACAAAATATTTCTTAAAAATTATCAACCCACTAAACCACTGGAAAAAGAAACAAGAAGGAGAGTGGATCAGAGATTCGGAGGGATCTCTGAGAGACAAGAAAGGGTGAGAATAGAAATGAGGAAAGCCTTAAGTCCACGAAGGAGAGACCTCAGAGACTGGGGACAGGGGGACTGGGCCCCCAGAGTAACTGTGCGGAGCAGCTTTGCAGGGGCTGTGCTGATTGGAACCCCAGTCCTAGTGCTGAACATTGGGCACATTGGCCTTTGCCCCAGATCAGAGCCAGAGAGGTGCGGTGTCCCAGGAGGGTGCTGAGTCCCTCATGCAGAAGACAAGAGAGAACGCAGGAAACAGAGGGGAGTCATTTGACAAAGAGATGATGGGAGAGTATTTCCCAGAGCTCAAGAAATACTCATGTCTTTAGATCGAAAGACTGAGTGCTGTGCAGGGTGAGTGAAAAAACAAGACATCCAGCAGCGTTGCTGTTGAATTTCTGACACCGAGGGCGAAGAGAAATTACTGAGGGCTTTCAGAGGAAAAAAAAGCACAGTTACTTGTAAAGAACCAAGAATCATGTTGACTTGAGTCTACTCACCAGCAACTCTATGAAGTAGAAAACACTGGAGTGATATTCTCAAAGTTATGGAGGAGAAAGATTTAGACCCTAGAATTGTATACCCAGCCAAACTGGCTCCAACATGAGAGCAAAATAAAGGCATTTTTCACTCTGCAAGGCCCCTGGAAGTTTGTTCTTTCTAGACTCTCTCTGGAGCACTGTATGGAGAGTGGACTCCAAGTAACAATCCAGACTGAGTGGGTAAGGATTGTTATCGACTCTGCCCTGGACTCACCAGGACCTTTCTTGCAGAACCTCAGGATCTCAGTTTTCTCATTCATAAAGTGGGGGTGATAAAAGCCTCATTTGCAAAGCTATTGTGAGGAGTAGAGAAAATGAATGTGAACCTGCTGCGGTGCCTGCTACACAACAGGTGAGCAACAGATGCTTATGCAATGAATGAGTAAGCCATTTTTTCCTAGCCATCCCAACATTGGCTAAGCTGAAATTCCCTGATGCTCAGGATAGAGTCCAAATCAATTCTTTGGAATTGTCATTTCCAAGGAAAGCAGAATTCTATGAATGTAATTGAGTTTATGCTTTCTAATTCTTAATTGTTCCATAAATATGATATTTTGGCAAGACCCCCCATATTCTGTTCTGTTCTTTGCTGTAATTTCATCTGTATTGCACATATTTGTACATTTTTGTGCAGCAATGATACTATACATATAGGATTAACTATACATATAAGATTAACTAAATTTAGTGATCATAGTACCATTTTTACTGATTCTTTGCAAAGATATTCACATCTGACTATTCTTTTAGAGGGGACAGGCAAGGAGTGAGAGATTTCTGTTTAACCACATTATGGCTTTATTTGAGATAATGTTCAAATCCATTTCTGCACAACTCATTTGAAGATGATTAATAATAGAGTATATCCAAAGAAAATTAACTTGTATTAAGTTTTGCCATCCCCAAAATGGTGGACCTTTTACATGCAGCTGACTAACATGGGGAGGACGAAATTGATAAAAGGGTATCTTGAAATAATGTGAATTATTTTTCTCTTTGGTGGTGGTGGTGGTGGTGGTGATGGTGATGGAGCTTTTGAGAAGACTTTCAATTTTATATTTAAAAAAGCAAAAATTATGCAGTTTCTATGGAAAATAGTATGATGAGTCCTTAAAACGTTAAACATGGAATTACCATATGATCCAGAAATTCCACTGTTGGCATATACCCGAAAGAACTGGAAGCAGGGTCTCCAATAGATATTTGTACGTCCATGTTCATAGCAGCATTGTTCACAGTAGCCAAAGGTGGAAGCCACCCAAGTATCCATTGATGGATGGATGCATAAACAAAATGTGGCATATTCATACAATGAAATATTATTCGACCTTAAAAAGGAAGGGAATCCTGACACATAGTACCACGTGGATAAACCTTAAAGACATGATGCTACTTGAAATGAGGTGGTCACAAAGGACATACGCTACATGATTCCAGTTATACGAGGTGCCTAGAGCACTCAAATTCACAGAGACAGAAAGAGGTTGTCAGTTGCTAGGTGGAGGAGAATATTGGAATTTATTATTTAATGGGTACAGAGTTATAATTTTGCAATTTGAAAAGTTCTGGAGATGGATGGTGGTAATGGTTGCACAAACAATGTGAATGTACTTAATGCCGCTGAACTGCACACTTAAAAATGATTAAGATGGTAAATTTTATGTGTACGTAACCACAATTAAAAATAATAAGAAAAGAAAGAACAAATTGGGCTAGTTAAAAAGCTACTTAAAATGTGGGTCTCGACATTGATACACATTAATTAGCGCATATTTTACTAAAGAACACATGGAACAGAGTAAATGGGAGAGATCTCTGCTTGACAACCTACCGCCTGTGAGATCACGTATGGGGGCGTAGTGGACGCCCTCAGCGCCCCTTTGCAGAGCTGCACACTCATTTCCCAGCTGCCATGGGGTCGCCACTAACAGCTCACAGCTGCCCCCGCCAGAGACCTGCTCTCAGCGGCTAAGAGCCTTCTTGCCAGGAAGATTATGCACGCGACCCCCCCCACAGATGGCCTGAAACCTTCTGTGACTAGCCTCTTTTTACTCAACATTGTGATTTTCATCTATGTTGTCCAGTGTAGCTCTAGGATACATCATTCATTCTCAAAGCTGTATACATATTCCTTAGAGTGAATATATCTGCATTTATTTGTCCATATCCTGTCAATGGGCATTTGAGTTGTTTCAGTTTTATTTTCCTATGAAAAACAAAGCCACTGTGAGCATTATTGTGAAAACATGCAAGGATTTCTCAAGGGTGGGTACTTAACACTGGATCTGCTGGGCTGTAGGACATGCAGATCCCCCAATTTGCCAGATAACGCCAAATTTTTCCAAGTGGTTGTACCCATGTTCACTTTTACCAGCAATACATAACATCCGTCATGGACCCCCACCCTTCCCAAGATGGGGTGTTGTTAGTCTTCCAAGTGTTTGCCAATTTAGAGATAAAATGTGTCTCATTGTCAACCTTAATTATGTTGACTGCTAATAAGACAGATTCCTTTTCATATATTTATGTGTCACCGATATTTCTGCAAAATATCTGTCCATTTCTTTCGCCCAGCTATAATATGCTCTTTATGTTAAAGCTGTAGAGTGTACATTGCATGAATCTAGCTGTAGTTGGTTGATTTTTCAAAGCCGTAGCGTCCACAGTATGAATATGCTGTGATTTATTCGTGCGTACTCCTTTGGTAGGCTTCTGGTTTTCACAAACACTGCTGTTGTGAACATCGGTGTGCGTGGGTTTCGGTGCACACGTGCAGGCATTTCTATTGGGAACACACCGGCATGAAATCGGTGGGTCACAGGGCATGCCTGTACCCCACTAGCAGACAACGTCGGATACGCCCTCTTCCACCACCGGCGTGTGAGAGTGCCAGTTGCTCCACATTCCAACATCTGTCTCTTTAATTTGGACCATTTTGGTGTGTGTGCAGGTTATCTGTTGGGTTTTAATTTAAATTTCTGTGATTACTAATGAGAATGAAAAGTTTTTTTTTAGATTCATTGGCTAGTTGGATAAACTCTTATAAAATGCCTGTTCAAGTTTCTTGCTCCTTTTTCTGCCTGTCTTACTGATTCAGAGGAGTTCCTTATATATTCTAAATATAAAACCTTTGTTAATTTTTGTGTCACAGATCTCAATGGATTTCTTTTCTACTCTGTTAATGCTCTTTTGATGCGTACAAATTTCTTAATTGTAATGAATTCCAATTTGTTGATCTTTTTGTTTAGGTGAAGAGCTTTCTCCTCATTCTGTTTCTTGTAATCCTGTTCCAGAAGTCTTTTTTCCTAAACCAAATTCCTTGAGTTATTCTGCTCTGCTATTTTCTAGAAGCTTTATTGTCTTACCTTTTATGTTTAAGTCTACCATTTGGTAGTTGGGTATAGAGGAGTTCATTTTGTGCATATCTCTAATTGTATTTAGAAATATTAATGAAAAAATGATAAAAGAATATTTGTTTTGGCTTTGCACAATCTTCTAACAAATGTTTTTAAGTAGTTAATCTGTGTTGAATGTTTGTTAAATTTATATGCATCATTGATATATTCACATGGTTTAAATATTATAATCTATTACATGTCTAGTAATATGAGAAATAACATTAATAGATTTTAAAAATTATATTATCCCTGCTTTTTTGGACCCATCTTACTTAGTCATGGTATCATATCTCTTTTAATGGATTTGGTGGGCTAATATTTCATGTGAGTTTTATGCTTATGCTCACAAGTGAGATCGGTTTATGACTTTCATTTTTTGGACTCTCCTGGTCTAGATGCCTTTTGGTGACAAGGCTCATCTGGTTTCATAGAATGAGTTTAAGAGCGTTAACTCATTCTAGTCTGTGTAAGAATTCTTATAAGATTAAAATAATCTCTTCCTTCCTTAAAAATTTGGTGAAACTCTCTGGAAAACCACCTGGCCTGCTATTTTCTTTTTTGGAATATTTTAAAACACTAATTTTTAGAGGTCAAAGTATTTTCAGTTTTTCTTATTCTTGAGTCGGTTTGGCTAGGAATTTTTTTTCCCTAAGAGTATTCCCATTTTATCTAAGTTTTAACATTTAGGGGCATGAAGTTGTTCATGGTATTTTAAAAATATCTTTTAAACATTTTTTAGATCTACAGTTTGGTCCCATTTTATTTCTAATATTGTTTGTGTCTTTTAGTTTTTTTCTTGAAAAATATTGGTAGAGATTTATCTATTTTATTTGGTTTGGAAAGAATTGGCTTTGATAATCTCTTATGTTTTCTTATCTTTTTTTATTTCTTTCTACGTATTCTATATATTTCCAGCTTTTCCCCTTTTCTCAAACAAGAATGTAGGCTTATATATTCCCTTTACTTACTGCTTTCGTGCATTACACAAACTTTTATATGTAACATTTTCATTATAAATTTTAAGTATTTCTATTGGTTTTCATCTTCGATAAATGAGTCATTTAGAAGTATTTTTTTTATAATTCCAACATAGGCTTTTTAGTACTTTTTTGAGTGATTGTCCTATAATTTCAGTGCTTTGCAATCAGCATTTGTATGATTCATACGATCATTTGTATGATGCCAATTTTTAAGAGTTGTTGACTTTCCCACATGGTGACTCATTTCCTTGTACGTATGGGAAACCTTCTGCTGTGAACTCATATTTGATAGACCATTATTCATTGAAAATCCTGGTGGCCTAATATTTGTCTCTGTAGAAGATTTCCGTTAGATTTTACTTGGGTCGGGAGCCAGGAGTCACCACTGACACAACCCGATTTTAGTCTGGATGTAGCGTCTCAGCCTGAATCTTGAGTGTCATTTTCAGCTCTTCCATACTGCCAGCCACCAGAGCTTGGTCCCCGCAGTGCGATGCTGACGTCAGCTTGCGGGGCTGTTCCCCAGCCCACAGGTGGCCATTTCCTATGTGCTCACGCCTCCTGCTCTCCCCGCCCTGAGTTCAGCTCTCATTCCAGGCTCTGGCTGCTTTCTGCACCTTCCGTGAGCTCCGCAGTGTGTTTACAGTGCTGCTCCCTGGAGGACCCGGCTGCTGTGAGTGGAGGGCTCTCCTGGGTGTCAAGTCCTTCCGGCCTCAAACGGAGGCTTTGGCCACCCGCCGTGGGCTCACCCCCACTCTGCCCTGCGTGGCTCTACTTCCTGTGCACGGCGAGATGTATTTTCGGATTATTTGCTTGTAAACGGAGAGAGAAGCAGAATAGTCAGCCCCTTTGTATACTCAACTCCTGCTTCAGTGACTGTTTCAAACTCTTGAGGCAGAGGGCTTTTTTGAGTCCTCTCGCCCGTTTCCAGGGTGCTCTTGCAGAGGTTTTGGCAAGTGCTTAATAAATATTTGCTGTTTGGCTGAGTCCAAATACTCCATTTTGTCTCCTAATCAGAATCTCTGATAGGTTCACTTTTGTTTGCCAAAGAAAAGGAGAAATTAAAAATGTGTAAATTATGCAGACTGGGGATTTTAATATGCACAGGAAAGTGATGCTAGAATGAAAATCTGAATTTATGACATTACAGGAAGAAATGGATTATTAAACTACATGGATTATTTTTTCCATTTTGCAAAATTTGGAATTCAGTTCTGTGACAGGAAATTATGGTCATAATTGGCTGTACCTGCTCCAGGTGTTCTAGTGGCCATGAATAGATTCAAGGAGGTTATGGCGAGAGATCCTCAGGTGGCCTCACAGTCCTGCCTCCTGGAGTTCCCTGCCTATGGGATGCCCTCTCCTGGAGTACGGGCAGGCCTGTGCCAAGCCTCTAGCCCGTAGAACACAGTGACGGTGATGAAATGCATGTGAATACATCACACAGATTGTAACATCTGCCTTGCTGGCTGAAGAAGCAAGTGGCCGAATTGTGAGGGCCACGTGGGAGAGCTGAGAGCAGCCTCAGCTCACAGCCAGCTGGAAACTGAGCCCCTCGGTCCATTAGTCACAAGGAAAAACTGCTCCCCCTGCCCCAGTTGAGTCCCCCCCAAAAAAGTACCCAGGCCTGGCTGACACCTTGATCGCAGGCCTGCAGGGCCCTGCTAAGACACGCCTGTAGAAACTGTGGGACGATAAGTGCATATTGTGTTAAGCCACTGAGTTGGGGCAACGCTGATACACAGCAATCGGCAACTCACAACGAATGACAAAGGGGTTTTAAAATCTCCTTTTAGGATAATCTGCCAATGTTTTTCGAAGTTGCATAGATAATAGAGGAAAAAGCTCCAATTCTTTCTTTATCTTTTGGCTGTAGACCCTTAGACCAGAAATCTGTGACTATCAAATTATAGAGGGATTGGAAAAATTGCTAGACCCACTTGAAATGTGAGCCGTGGATTTGGGAGAACACTGGACAGTACCCAGTGGGTTCTACGGTTTGTTCTCAGAGCACCTCCCAGGTGCAGAGCAGAAAACTGCCGTGTTGGATGGGCTCCCGCTGTCAGGATACATGACGAGAGGCCATGGTCTTCTAGGCTCGTGGAGAAGCTGAAACCACAGCATCACCTGCCCTCGCTCTATTAGAGGGAATAAAACATCTGTCTAAATACTAGAGAGATAAGATCTTCGAAATAAAGATATTTGAAGATATCATGCACCGAACACCTTTCCACCTGCTTGCTTAATATAATGTAGTCATTATGGCAATAAATGTTTCTAATAAAGTATGAAAATGGATTGTTTGCTTTGCTGCTTGTATGAACTCTCATTTCTCTTTTTATGATATTGAAGCTGACATTTGCCTACCCTTTATCAGTGGAATATTTAATCAAGTCCAATCTGTAAGAAGTAAGAGGAATTTTTATTTTATTTAAAAGCTGTCCCCCACGTAAAAGGCCCAGGAAATAGGACAAAGCCTGCAGAACAAGTGTGACTGTTAGGCTTACAAATGCAAATTGGGGTGGGGGCACCTCTGAAGGAAAGGGTGCCATACCCCGTGGCTGGCAACTGGGCATGGTGACACAAAGATAATTTTGAGTTTTAAATCAATACCAATGACGTGCGGTTTAGGAGTTAACAGCAACCTCCGTGAGCATGACTGCCTTTATTTTGTATTTGAATTGTCTCAAAAGTACGTGCGTGCCTTTGGTCTGTGGTTGAAACTGGTTCATGCCATTCTCCTGCTGTAAAGCCTTCAATGGCTCCCAGAGTCCACGAGATGGAGTTTCGTCTCCTGAATACAGCAGGGGAGGATATCCGCAATCCACATTTAATCTGTTCTCTTCTGACGTCCTGTGGCCCCACTGCGGCTCTGGGCGCGTCTGGTCTCCCTTGCCCTTTCACACCTCCGTGGCTTGGCTGGCTGTTCCATTGCCTTACACCACACAGTTCTCCTCTTCAGAGGTTTGATACACATTTCACGACTTCCCAGAAATGTTTCTTGAAATCAAGTGAGTTGGTCTTCCAGTCTCTGCATGTTTGTGTAGCACTTGTAGACAATTGGCACCATTCCTAGGCCTGACATTATTTGTTTATCTTTTTTTTTTTGCCAGGGTAGGGGCCATGCCACATTCATTACTTAACTCTAGCACCTAACACAGCATCTCTTGCACAGTAAGTGCTTTGAAATATCGCTGGATGGATGAACGGTTTAACAAATGGTGGAGGTTTTTGTGGGGGGAGTTGTATCTGACTACTTAGTGACCATGAGTTTTTCAAGTGGTTGATTTCATTTATTCTAGTGCATTCATTCATTCAAGAGGCAGATATTTTTGTTGTATTAGTTTATGCTTTGGCATGACAAGGTCTAAGAAACAAACATTGACAGGTATTAGCTTCATTTCATGAGTGCTGCTGTTCTTTGGCTTACTGGGATGTTCATGGCTCCAAGTGAAACTGCTCAGGGATTCACCCGGATTCGCTCCTCCCATGGGGGGCGGGGGAGGCGAGGCCTCCATTTGAAATGGTCTAATAACAAGTGCTAATTACTGGGGGGGGGGTTTCCATGATTTTTAAACCAGTGCAGTGTAATTTATGTTCTTATTACGCAGATAGCATCCCAGCCTCACAGAAGCAAAGCTTCCAAATTGGCCCCCATCTCTTTGAACAATAAATGCAGCCAACAGCACGACTACTCACCTGGCCAGTAGGGCACGTGGCACCAATTACAGAGCAGCAGCTCTGCCTGGGCTGGTGGTGGTTTTGAATTTTCCTCATGTCAGCTTCAGATTTCAGAGCTATCACTTGCCCAAGGGCTGATGCAGAGCAGAGAAGGCCCACCAGGATGGGTAGGAAACAATCGAGGCGAGAAATAGTCTCTTGCCACCTAACTGGGAATCTTCGTGATATGTGAAAAATAATTACACAACCATGGTAGGAATCTCCATGAAAAAATTTCCTATTTAAAAAAGGATATGAAATTTAATTTTTTAAAAATTACTTTGTGTAACTGCTACTAACCAAGCTGCAGAATTTAAAATTCAATGATCCAGGGGAAGGAATTCTAAAATGCGGACAGTTCCCAGCACTTGTCATTCCTGGCCCACGGCTGGGGCTGTGACCAGCCTGCATGACCTTATTCAAGAAGCAGCTTGGGCTGTCTCTGAACCTCGGTTTACCCATTTGTAAATCAGGAAAGGGTTCTTCCTGCCCCCAAACACTGAGAGTCTAACTCCAGTGGAAAGAGGCATGGGTGGTTACCAACAAGAGGACGAGAACCACATCCAATCGAGACTGACCTTTTCAGAGCCAGTCTTCTTGCCAGGGCACTAAGGAAGCCCCCGCAGAATCCATGTGGTACCTGCTGAAGGTCAATTCCTGGGACAGGTGGAGGGAATCCCTTTCCTTATTGCAGATAAAGAAGGGGGTGTTTGTACTGGTGTCCTAGGGCTGCCATAAGAAAGCACCACACACTGGGTGGCTTAAACAAGAGAAATTTATTCACTCAATGCCCTGGGGTCTAGAGGTCTGAGATCAAGGCATTGGCAGAGCTGCTTCCTTTACAGGGCTGCGAGGGAGGATCTGATTCATGGCTGTCTCTCAGTTTCTGGGGTTGCTGGCAACCTTTGGTGTTCCTCATCTTGTAGAAGCATCACCCAAGTCTCCGTCTCCATCTTCACCTGGCCTTCTCCCTGCGCTTATGTCTGTCTCTGTGTCCACATTCCCCCTTCTTATAAGGACATTGGTCACATTGGATCAGGGCACAGGCTAATGACCTCATTCTAATTTGACCGTCTTCAAAGACCCAACATTATTTATTATTAAGACTGCTTGCGGTCCTGACAAGCCGGGAGGACTGAGTGGAGCTCCCAGCCTCTTCCTTTCTGCTGCAGCAGCCTCTTCGGGTTACAAGCTCTCTCAGATCCATCTTCCCCAAGCCTGCTTCAAAGGTCTCCCTCCTGTCCAGGCCCCTGGAATCATCCCCTATTGCTCAGGACACCCTTCTGAGCAGGGTACATTGTAAAATGGAGATACAACTATCTCATGTTTTATTTTTCCTATCCTTGGTCACTTTAGCAAGGCCAACTCTGCCCCAATTCCCATTGGCATGGCAGAGGCAGCACATAAGAGCCCACTTTGAGCCACAGCCCATGTCTTCAGGATTCTCCCAGAGCATGCTGCTCCCTCCCGGCTGGAGACACCTGCTCGTCCCCCAGCCTGCTGGATATCCTGATGGGGTCTCTGTTTCTCTTCTTCTTGCCAACCATTTCCGGTCCTCATCTCTGGTTTACGGTCATCATTACGCAGATGCTCCTAGACTTCGATGAAGATACATCCCAATAAACCCATCATAAGTTGAAAATACTGTAGGTGGAAAATGCATTTAATACTCCTAAACTACCAAGCAGCATGGCTTAGCCTCGTCTACCTTAAACGTGCTCAGAACACTTACATTAGCCTACAGTCTACTTTATAATGAAGTGTTGAATATCTCCATAATTTACTGATGACTGTACCAAAAGTGAAAAACAGAATGGTTGTATGGGTGCTCCAAGTACGGTTTCTAGCGAATGCATGCAGTGGGAAAATCTTAACTTGAACCATCGCAAATCAGGTACCATCCATACTCCCAATTCCACAACTATTGGCTATATGACCTTGAATAAGGTCAAGGTCTTGGGCTTACTGAGTTCATACATTCAAATCTGCAAAAAGGAGAAGATAATACCTCTCTGGTAAAATTGCAAACAAGGTGAGACTCACCTGAATCCCAGGTGAGCAGCAGCAGAGCTGGCCTTCCAAACCCACCTGAGCCTCCAGGTGCCCAGCTCTCACCACTTCCCCATGTAGCCTGCCAGAGACAAGTATTTTACCCAAATCAAGGTTATTTAAGGTTGTGACATTGTGCCTTCTCTCTCAGAACAGTAGCCAAGAAAAGCACGTGTGTGTGCTGGGTTGTTGGTGCGCTGACTCAGAGCTCCTGTGACAGCACCGGCAGTCACTGCTTCACCTGTTCTCCACGTCCAAAATCAGGCCAGGACTCCAGTGTGGCGGCCACATTCAGTTCACTAGTCTGTAGTTTTCAGGATTGGCTCTTTCTTCTTCAGGAAGGGTGACGTTCTTTCCTGTCTCAGGCACATTTGCCATTCTCCAATGATGTCTCAAAGTGCACCAGTAGTAGCTATGACATCCCATCTGCAGGCTCTTTCCACACCAGCTGAGGTGTGCACGGAGTCTTGGAGGCAGGTGAAGGTTTAGCAGCTGTGAGGTCACGGGTAACACCCTGCCAGGTGTGGCTAGGACGCCTGTGAGGTTCTGAAGGGCGTCAACAAACCACCAGCCCCAGCTTCACACCACGTCATCTTCCCTTCGTCCTACACTCAAGCAGGGCAAGTGCATGGCTGGGTCGGGAGCCTTGTCCCAGGCTCCACAACCCCGACTTGGGGGATCCCCTTCCCTCTGGGGACGCGTGCTCCCTGCCCACTGTGCAGCCAGGCTGCGGTGGCTGTCTGGGGCAGCAACAAGGACCGGAGCATCCTGGACATTGGGGCTGGAAGTGCCGGGGGGTGCCTAGTCCACCCTTTTCCTTTTACAGAGGAGTAAATGGAGGAGATTCAAATTCCCACTTTTAATTGCCAATACACCTGGGATGAAGCTGTTTCGTGTATCACTGTGCAGTGTTCTTTGTGGCACCGTTTTTATATCCCTGGGACATCCCAGCCAAACGTTCTAGTGCCAAATGATCCTACTGGAGCTTGTGCTGCCAGCCACTCTGGCCTGGTTGGAGGGGGACACAGTCTGTGCATACTGACAGCCCTGGATTTGGGTGCAGGACCCTGAGCCAGTTTATCACTCCATGGCCCCCGTCTCTCACAGGGACATGGCAGGGAACCGGGCAGAGGCTGGGCTCCCTCCCGGGCACGGAGGAGGGCAGGAGTGAGTTAAATGCCCTGTGTACGGGAGGTGTCTGGTGGCCACTGTTCCCACCCCACACAGGGCCTCTTTCCTGTCCATTTGTGGGTTGTCCCTGGAGTGGCTTTGACTCTGAGGGGAGGATCCAACCACCTGCACACTCGTGGGCTGCTCAGTGGCATCTCCTTGGAAATATTAATTTAAATATGAACCAAAAAACAGAGTTAGGAAAGTGACCTGCTGCCAGGGATTTCACAATGGCTTCCGCAGCCAAATAGAAGTGATTTTTGGATTATACAGCATTTTGGATTTCCTGCAATTTCCTGATTCTGATATCGTGGGATGGTGCCAGTTGGGACAGCCCCTCTCTCTCCTGCTCTTTGTCCCGTCTTCTCCCGAACGCCGGGTCTAGCTGTGCTTCCCTGTTCGCCTGCGAAGCGTCCCCACCTCCTTTCTTTGCACTTTCCTTCCCACCTCGCATAGGTGAACATTGTTTCCACGCTGGGGGAACAAGCCCAATTCTGCTTCCCAACACAGTAGAAAATGGTTCCAGCCACCATCCCTCCAAAACATATCCTGGCGTGAACACAGGCCTGATGTTCGTTCCCAGAAACTCTGGGCTGGGGAGTCATTCAGCTCTGCCTGGCCCCTGCTGGGTGAGGGACGCTCTTCCTGCCGCCACCGGCCCTGTGCGGCCCGGGCAGGCGTGGCGGGCAGCTGGCCCAGGGCCGCAGGATCACCACAACCTCTTAAAGACGGCCGGTGCCCAACGATGATTTGAAAAAAATCCCTCTCTAATTGGCTTTTCCTGATTTCCCTGAATTGCCACCTGATGCACAAAGTCCAATCGCTGAGATGGATCTGAGCGGCTCTCCCAGTTGCTTTGATCATTATCATAAACTTCGCTGCGAAACTTTGGCTGCGAACACATGGTAGTAATTTATCACCCCTCCTTGTAGATCCTCTTAAACTTGGCATGGTCTCACTTCCGCCCCTTTCCAATTTAAATGAGACCACCATACCACACTGGGGCTGGGAAGGGAAGGCCACCCCCCGTATTGTACAAACAGGTTAAAGCCCAAGCCAACATTTCTGCAAAGTACGCAGGATCCTGCAAGAACAGAGTCGCACTGCCCTGGTGGGAAGTCCTCCGTGAATGCGGATAATTCCTTCACCAGATGGAATAAATATTTGCTCCCAGTGGGTGGCACGAGATCCCGGCTCCCCTGCAGGGGGGTGTAGGGGGCTTGCCATTCTCCTCAGCTTGCTGGCTGGTGGCAGGAGCCTTCCTCCCGACGATGCCCCTCCCAATGCCCATGGGGACAGGCATAGCCTTACACGCACAATGTATGGTTGTTTGAAATTCAGGTGAATTTAAAATATTTAAGAAACTCAGCACATCCTCCTTCACATTAAAGATCTGCTGTTTGGCCCACTCCTTGATTTCAGGTTGAGAAATATGATGCAAAGAGACGCTAGTCCCTGTCCTGCTACTGGGCCCTGTGCAGGGACCTCCCCTCTGTGGCCCCAGCTTCCGCGTCTCTGACATGGGAAGGTGGCAGTAGGAAATACGGTGGCTGTTAACAAGTCTCCGTGAGCCCCCCAAGCCCTCTGGGGTGCATGCAGCTCCTCCCGACCAGTGTTGTGGTGCCTGGCAAAGCTGAAGAGAGACCTTAACTGTCAGCCTGGGTTCAGAAAACCACTGCCGATTGCGTCCCCAGGCTTGGGCAAGCGAGAGGATCCAGCCAGGTTTTCCACCTGGCCCCATCCAGCATCCAGTGTGGACATGGCCTCCCTGAGGCCTCCTCGCTTAAGGGTCAGCATTTCACCATCCACAGAGAAAGCCCCCTTTGGAAGACCCATGTCGGTTCGTGTTTCCATTTCTTCCCACACGTAATTTCTCCCTTGCTTTAGATAAGTCTGTGACAGATCTTCAGCTACCTGTCAAGGAAGACTCTTGAGGACAGGTCATAGGTTAAAGCTGGCCAGTCCGACAGCTGGGCCCCAGGAAGATGTCAATCTCCTTGAAAGGCATCTGCACACCCTTGGGCACTGTCGGAGGGACAGTCACCTTCCTTGTTCCCCCAGAATCTCCCTCCTTCCCCTCTGCCTTCCTTGCCCTCCTGGACCCTCCTGGCATCCAGGCAGTCCTCTACTTCTGGGGCCTCTGCCAGGCTCCTGCCTCCACCTGCTGGGCCTGGGCTGCCTTCTGAGTCCGTCCTGCCCGTGGGAACCACCTCTGGAGCCCTGCACCTGTTCCAGGCTGCTGGGAAGTCGGGTGCCCGGGGGCAGCTGTGGATTGACAGTCCGTGGAAACTACAGTGGCTATCACAGAGGGCGGGGAGGCCAGAGGCCACATGGTGGACCGCCACCACTGCCCTGCCCCAGCCCAGGGCGGGGACCCCAAGGTGGCTTCTGGGAGAACCCAAGGGCAGGGGGCAGGAAGGTCTTCCCAGGGCCATATGAGGAAGAGTGTGCTCCAGACAGGCTGTGGATTGAGACTTGGGACAAATCGTCAGGGTGGGATGGGGAGTGACAGAGAGAACAGGGCTTGTACCTGTGCCTGGGGCCTTGCCAGCTGTGGTGGGTCCATTGTACATGTCGGCCGGGCCAGGCTACGGTGCCACCTGGTTGATTTGGCAATGCTAGTCTAGGGGTCTCTGTGAAGGTGTTTCACAGATACCAGTGGGTTTGAGTGAAGGAGATTATACTCAATAATGTGGGTGGGTCTCCTCCAATCTGTTGAAAGCCTTAAGAGCAAAAATCTGAGGTTTCCCAGAGCAGAAGGAACCGTGCCCCAATCCCATCCGGGTTTCCAGATAGCCAGGCTGCCCTGTGGGTGCCAGACTCGCCAATTCCCTAACACCTCTCTCTATACAGATACGCAGAGGTGGGGATTGCCACCTAACCACATCTCTGTATCTGTGCACTCATCCTACTGGCTCTGCTTCTCCGCAGAGCCCTGCCTGACGCATCAGGATGGGCAACCCAGGTGGTCACGGCCCCATTTGGACCTAACATGCTGCCCAGTGTCTCTGCCAGGTTGCAGTGGCCTGGCACAGTTTTTTCTTCACGGATTCTGCTCCAACAATGTTTTCTCTCTCATAGTCTCTCAGCAGAGGAGGCCTCAGCTCAGCTTCTCGCTGCCCAACTACTACCCCCTGGAACGATGCCCCACCCGCATCCACAGACCCAATTCCCTCCCGGGCTTTGCCCACCAGGCCCCAGACAGGCGGGGACTGCCACACACGCAATTATTCCTGTGGGACATGGAATGCCTTTGAAAACCAGCCTCTCTGATGTGACCCTCGAATAGTCTCCACGAGGATAATATTAATAATGGGAACTTCTATGAGAAGCATCTTTAACATAAGACGCTGGCACAATGACAAAACATAAAGACTCTTCTTTGAAGAGCTCCACTTGCCTAACCAAATCTGTCATGTGGCCTTTCAATAAAAAGGAAGAGAGTCCCGTAGGCTCATGTGGAAGAAATTCAGAACTTTGAGGTTACCAGCTAAGTATCGATCTTCAGAGAGATCCCCGGCTCTGCTCTGACAGGCACAGAGGAGGAATTTTGATTCCAGCCATACCACTGCGAGGACACACATGGTAATTGTGGTGTGTAATTACCACGGGCTCCCAGGGGGGCCACCAGGGCGTCTCAGAAGATCTCAGAAGAATGCCGTTCTGACTCTCGCAGAGTGAGCTTGGGATATTTGTCTATAAATCGTATGCAATCTTGAGATAATGCCCCAGCTACGGTGCGATCAGTGAGCGTGAGCGAGCGGGTGGGTGTGTGGCTTGTGTGGCACAGACACTATGAAGTCCTGTTGCCCACAGAGGTGAAGCCTCTGCTGAATGCGTAACTGGCTCGTGGACTGATTCCAACCACAGGAGAGGTGGCCACTGGCCAGCCGCGCCTTACCTCCTTAGGAGTATTTTACTGAAGTCAGGAGAGATTACCATCTGGAGCAAGTCAACTGTAAGCCTAGGGTATTTAAAAGGAAAAAAGAAAACCTTAGCACTAGCAGGCATTTAAATAACAGAAATTATGATGGGAGTAATATTTTCTTAAAGATTTATTTTTATCAGAATGTTCGTATGTGTCACAAGTACAGGGAACACTCATACTGGCTAGCTAAGGATGTAATCAACTTTTCTAATGTCTCACACGTAATTTTTTCCATTTCATTAGCTTATTTTGTCACTCATTTCAGGATGCAGCTTCCTAAAGGTGCAGACATTATGCGAGGGCACAGTAACTATCAGTCAGTGGCCTCCGAGGGTATGGGGAAGCCAGACCCGGGTGGAGAGAAGAAAGGGCATTAGACTATACAGCTGGCAAACTTTCTGAGTGAAATTAAATTCCCACTCTGTAAATCAACACCTCCCACAGTGGCAGTTGCTCAGGGTCAGGCTGGACCCTGTCTGGAGAGGGGTTAAGACCTTGCAGCTCCCACACCCGGAGGCAAAGCACAGAGTCCTAGTGGTTCTATCCCATTCCCGTCCACACCCCAGGTCTCCACACGCAGATCCATGTCTACGTCTGCAGCCCATCTGCACCTACGTCCATGTCAGCATCCCATCCTGATCCTCCCAGCCCCTTCCCTCCTGCATCTCCGTCCTCATCTGTGTTCACGTCTGTGCCCATCTCCGTGTCCACCCACCCCCGTTTCTAGGGCCTCATTTCCATCCACGTCCCCATCCACGTGCAGTCACATCCACAGCCGCAGCCCTTCCATACTCACCCCTGCGTCCCGTTGCATGCCTGGTGTGAATCCACGCAATGGTCTGCATGCTCTGGGAAGTCGACGGGTGGATTGACAGTTGAAACTGCGATGTCTTGTCCACATGAGTTTTTCTAATTGGCCCCTGGAGAACCTGGTGGTTCCTGTTTTATAATGTGACCCGGTCTGCAAGATGAAGGCAGCTTTCCTTTTGTCACTACAAATAACTGCACCCCCTTATATCTGACGGCCCGTTGACCATCACACTAGTGTCGGGCCTGGCAAAGTTTAAATGACTGAAAGCAAATGTGAATTTTCAAACAGCTTCTCTGGTACATCTGTCCTTCCCTCTGGCCCAGGCTTTAATTGGTTCTGTCCAATCCATCGCCTTCAGCTGCTTCTGAGACTGTGGGTCACTTTGGGACATTGCGAAGGACCTGTCCTCTTTCTCAAGTCATCTTCAGATGCCCCAGGCCTTGGAGAGGCTGATGGGAGAGCTACTTCGCCTCTGTGGTGGGATGCTGGCTGCCCCAGGAGCCCACAGGGGAATCTAAGGATTCCTTGTCTGCAAGGGACAAAAGTTGACTTGTTTACCAGAGACGAATTTGTGTGCATTGAGGTAAATCTTAACCAAGGAATTTCCCTTCTTTTTATTTGTGGGCAGCTGTAAGACATGCCAAAGAGTATTGCCAGGTTCCAGTACCATTTTGCCCCTAACCATGCCATGGCTTATCCAAGGAGAAAACAGCAAAAAAGGAGTAATTTAGTAAGAGACTCTCATTTAAAATGCCCCTGGCACTATCTTATTTTTCTCCTTCACAGAATATAGTTTTCCCTGGATGTTTCCACAAATATGTAGAAAATGTTGGCACAGAAAGAAACATTCAAATATTTATCTTGTATTTAACAACGTTAAGAGTTACTTGAGTGTTTTTGTTATTTTAATGTTAAGGCTTGTGGTCTGTTATTTCATGTGAATGAGAGATAAAAATCTCTCTGTGGTTTAACTGATAGGATGTTTTAAGAGTTAAGAAGTTAAAAGAAAAACAAACAACAAACTTGGATATGAGCATTGACTCTTCCCGACTCTCTTCCTGTTCCTCTTCTTAAAATTCATACTAAAAATTTTGGAAGTTGTGAATTCCCCGGCACGTGGGGGGCAAAGTGGCTCTGCCTGGGCTTGGGAAATGAAACAGACATCTTCTGTGATTTCCTGTGTGACGTGATGGTGTTTTATTTTATGTTGACAGAAAAATGGTGTTTTCATCTTGAGACATCCTCTAATCATTAGGGATATATTTTCTAATCTCCATTTCTCATAACTATATGTTCCTCTTGCGCTCTGTAATGTATTTAGTGGATCAATGCTTATTGGATGTGAGAGTCTGTATGTTACTGAAGTTCGGAATGCAGGAGAGAGTGGGTGACAGGATTTGTTTTCAAAAGCGGTTTAGTACATCAGATTTCCAACATGCTGGATTCCTTGAAGCTGAAATAATTGCCAAAAAAAAAAAAAAAAGTCAGTCCTGACCCAGGAACTTGGAGCTCGAGTCAGTTTGTGTCACCTGCAACACATGGAGTAGAGGTTTGAGGGTGTTTGACAGCCCAGTGCCCTCAGGGGAGGCACCTCCTGGCACGAGGGCTAAGGTTCTCAGAGCAGGGAGAAGGTGTCCAGATCTATGCTGTGGAGGGCATGGATGGCTGGAAGCTTCTAGTAAATTCCCTCTCTGATCCCAAGCTTCTGCCTCTCACCTGCTGTCAGAAGTTGGGGTTACCTGCAGGGACCATGGGCAGAGCTCAAGGCTTGGAAGTGGTTATGCAATCTCTCCCCTAACATGGGCGGAATTTACACATGTTAACATCAGGTATTTCTGTCCCAGCAGAACCAGCTCAATCTGGTTCAATTTTGTGTAATAAAAGTTATGAGTTGTTTTTCTGTTGCCATGACCCCCCCGGGTTGCAGGTCACATAATATGAGCATACCCAGAAGAACCAAGCATGCAACCATGGGCGGAACTTAAGTGCTCAGTCCAAGGAATGGGGACTGAATTAAGAGTCGGACACAACATGGCACGATCCACGGTCCAAGCAGATGGAGCCCTGGCATCACCCCATGTCAGGATCCACGCAGATCACTCCTCATTACCCTCTGCCTATAAAACCTGCCCCAGCCCCCAGCTCAGGGAGAGAGATTTGAGCATTTCCTCCTGTCTCCTCACCAGTCAACTTGCAATAAAGCCTTTCATTTCTAGCATTATGCTAGGGTGTGGGGGTTGTCCCTGCCTCCCAGGAGAGCGGAGGCTAAGAGGGGAGACAGATGCGAAACAAACGGGAGCCTCAGTCGTGGTTCCCAGGGAGGCGGAGGCACCTGTGCTTCCAGGTGAGCAGACTTCAGGCGCAGACAGAGCAGCGTTAAGCAGCATGGAATCATATGGTAAGAATGGCGTCCACGTGGATTCTCTTTGCATCCTTCTCATAAGGGTGAAGAGAAAGGCTCTAACTTGTGAGTTTCTTTTTCTAGAGTGAAAATAGGCCTTGCCAGCATCTAGGTACCATTTTAATAACATCGCTTCACTTTCATTTGCATGGTTTCATTTTAGAAAGTGATTAGGGCCCCCCATTTATCAAAACTATGTAAAGCGTTTTATTTTCAAAGTGAATTTGAGTAAAAAATGAATTTATTTCTTAAAAACATATACTATAAAATAAGAGTTTAGTTGTGTGGAGGTGTGGAAAGTCCTGGGGGGAGGTGGTGATGTCAGAAGTCTGGGAATCATTTCAGTGAAATGCACTGGGTTTTAGGGTTGGATGAACTGGTGGTTCAGAAAACCTGCCCAGAGCAGGTGCCGTCTCGAAAGAGAGTGGGAGGGTGTGGGAGCCAGTTCAGAAAGAGGGGGCGGCACAGACCGGAACCCAGAAGTAGGAGCCGTGTGCAACCAGAGGTTTGCAAGTGGCCTGTGTGGCTGAGGCATGGTGCACGTGGAGGGTGAGGGGAGAGGCGGGCCCCCAGGTGCGGGAGCAGGGGAGCCATGACCCCTGGGTCTTAAGCAGTGGTGTTATGTGGCGATCAGAGGTGTATTTGGGGAAGACTTCTCTGGCTGCCACGTGGAGGAAAGATGAGGAATGCCGTGGCATGCTGGAGGAGTTCTGGTTAGGAGGCTACTGAGACAAGGCAACGCTACGAGTGTCCTGCAGCCGCTGTAACAAATGACCACCACCTGGGTGGCTTCAGACATCAGCAGTGTATCCCCTCAGTGCTGGAGGCCGGAAGTCTTCAACCAAGGTGTCAGCAGGAGCCCGGCTGCTCATGGGCTCCAGGGGAGGAATCTTCCTCTTCCTGCTCTCCGTGGTTCCTGGCGTCCCTTGGCTGTGACTGCCTCACTCCCGTCTCTGCCTCTATCATCACGTGGCCTTTTCCCTGTGTCTCTGTGTCATCTCCTCTTCTTATTAAGATACCAGTCATTGGATTTAGGCCCACCCTAAATCTGGGAGGACTTCACCTTTAACTGGTTACATCTGCAAAGACCCTGTTTCCATATAAGGCAACACTCTGAGCTTCCAAGTGGACATGAGTTCTTGGGGTGGGGGGGCGCTTTTCATCCCACTACACCATGTGGGGGTGATGGTGGCTGGGCTTAGGCAGTGGCCTGAAGTGGTGAGGTGTGACAATCCCAGAGAAATGGAATCCCAACAGCAAGAAAGCTGGGCGTCAAGCACACCTGCCACCCCACCACTCAGAGTTGGTGACTGGAGTGCCAGTTAGCAAACCAAAGCCCGCAGGCCTAAGCCAGCAGCCACCTGCTCCTGTAAATAGTTATATTCTGGAACACAGCCACATTGACTTGTTTACGTATTGTCTACGGCTGCTTTTGTGCTACAACAGCAGAGCTGAGTAGTTGCAACAGAGACCTGCAAAGCCTAAAATCTTTACTGTATATGTTGGCCTTTACAAAAAAATTTGCTGACCTTGGACTTGAGGAGTCCCTGCCCTGAGGTGTCAGGGCTGTTCCTAGGGAAGATGGAAGGTGACCTGCTCTATGTCCCCAAGCCAGCCTCTTCAGACCTGCGCTCAGGCAGGTGGAGAGTCTTGGAACCCCCGAGGCTATCTCTGCACACTGCGCTCCCCTGGACTCGCCCTCCGCAGCGTGTGGCTCCAGAACGAGCCCCATGGCCTTCGGGAGGGAAGACTGTGCACCTGCAGGAGCCTTTGCATCCTCCCTCCGTCACCGAAGGCATCTCGTCCAGGCATCCCTTAGCGCCCAGGCCGTCCGTCAGAGCCTGTCCGGTTGGGCACAGGCATCAAAGAGCAGACGTGGTTCTGGCTCCTCTCTGCAGACTGTCACCTCATCACTGAAGCACTCCTGGCTGAGGCCCACAGCAGGCACAGACACGCCTGGGGAGGAGCACGTGTTCAGTGGGTAGACACCAAGGGAACATGGTAACCGACTGTGACAGCCAGCGCCCTCGTCACGCTGGGGCCCATTCCTGGGGAGGGTGGAAGCCAGAGCTTATGCCCAAGTGTCTTCAGCCAAAAGTGACCACTGTCTTCACTAGCCCAAGGCTTGGCCAAAACTTTATGCCTTCGGATTTCCACTTGCGGAAGCAGAATTCCAGGGGGTCCCCGAGGCTCCCACTGTCGGCACATAGGCCCTGTGCGATCTCCTCCTCTGGAGCAGGGAGGTCCCGTTCTCCGCGGCATGGACCCCGGGGCATGGGGCGGATGGAATGAGGCGAGAACTGGGTTTGGGCAGATGTTGAGTTTGAAATACGGGGTGAGGGTGGCAGGAGTGGAGGGGATCGTGCTGGTGACAGCGTGCTCTGGAGACAGCCTGTGCTCAATCAGGTGCCCTCCCTGCTGCCTGCCGCAGGGACTCAGCCTTTCTGGGCCTCCCTTCCTCCCAGACTGTGTCAGGATTGATGAGTTAACTCAGACGAGGCACCTAGAACCTGCCAGGCACCTGCTCAGTGCTTGAGAGGGTTAGCTGTTATCAGATGCCCGCCTGGACCTCACGCAGTGAGCGGGTCAGCAGCAGTGGCAGAATGAAGTCCTGGGGACGCACGGGGTCCTGGGGTGGGAGTGTCCTCATTCTTACAATCCCCTGTTCACGAGATTCAGTAATGGTGAAATAATAAAAGAGATCATTTGCTTTACAGTCCCAAGTATAAAAGTTAAATGTGGCCATTACTGTACTGCTGGTCCCTTCCCCAGGATTTTCAATCTGGGCCTGCTTCACGTTTCTAGACTTCTCCAGGCGCATCACTGCCGCTCTTCGAGTTTACTTACTGCTGATCCCTCAGTTTATGCCCTCCGTGTCCTGACTCAGAAACCTCAGAGAAAGTCCACCGGGGGCTTTTGTGGTGTTCCTGGGCCATTTCCAGCAGAGGAGTGAAATCGCCTCTCATAATTCAGCCACGGCTGGTGGGGGCAAAGGCCAGAGCACAAAGGGCCGTGTCCACAGGTTGCAAAACATCCTTAACAGTTGCAGTAGGAATAAAATGCCATCATTTTATATGATATATGGGTGTGTATGTGGACATACAATATCTATACATATACATACATATACATGTGTGTATAGGCACATACAATACACACACATGCATACAAACACACACACACAACTTCCCTGAGATGGTAGCTGTCTCTTCTGTGTAATTGGCTCTCCTATTTTGAAATTCCCCTTGGTCATGACACAGCCACTTCTAGGACCCTGCCAGGGCACCTGTCAGGCCCCCCATTGTGTGCCTGCTACAAGCAGCCATCGGGGAACACGCTGCTCCATCGAGCTTCTGTAGACCCAAACCTTGGAGGATGTCTGTAACCTAAACATTTGTACCCCCATAATATTTTGAAATAATAAATAAATAAATAGACTCAAACTTTGGAATGGGTGATAATTTGGGATTCATCAAGTTTCAATACCAGTTTTGGGTTGGGCTAACAAGCTGCAGTAACTCCTAGATGAGCAAGGAGGGTTTTCTTCAACTATGTGCAAATTCAAAACGTCTCAGCTAAAGTAAAATCCTAGCCGGTGTCAGGATTCACTGGAACAGTACGGCTAAGTATGAAACATACAGTGAAACGGACTGAGAGGGCAGAGGCGTAGTCGGAGCATGTTCTCGCCAATTCGCAGATAGACAAGGATCTGTTGAACAGAGTCAATGTCACCGGCACTTGAACCTTAGCCATAATAGATGTATCGATTAGAATTCCAAAAATGTCAATCACAATAATGTATTTGTCAAGCTCTTATGCACTCAGCACCCTACATATGAATTAGCGCAATTCATGTCTTCCAGCATATTCTTTGCTTGTGTACGTGTGGTAAGGTCTGGATTTCAAAAAGTCGAAAGAGAACCCTTGCATAGTAACACAAAAAACGAATTTTCAGCATATAAAATAAATTATTAGAATCAAAGTCCCTGAAATCTCATCAGGATTATTCAGAAAATTTAAATTCACAGACAACAGGGTGTCTCTCACAGTGCATGGCACTTGTGAGCATTTGTTACAGTAATGCACTGGTGGTCCTCAGACTTTCTCATTTGATTAATACTTCAGTGTTTTTCCTGCTGGGTCTTGCTCTGTTTGCACACTGTCTGTGACCATAGGGAACACTTTGGCTGTGTTGGGAATGGAGTCCAAGTGTCCACACACCACACAGGGACCTGATGTGACCACTGCCTCCAGGAGGGTGTCTCCAAGGCCCTGCACACTTTCTGTGTTAATCGGGGCCTTCTCAAAACCCGAGGTTGTCATTGTCACTTTGGCATGGGCTTTCCTTGTGAATCAGAAGTGAGACATGCAGGTATTCTGCCATGTACCAATGTTGCGCGCTCCTTGCGTAAGGATGAGAAAAGCCATTTTAAAAAGAGTGCGAATAGAGTCCTAAGTGTGGTGGGTTGAGCTGGTAAAAATAATACTCAGCTCAGCACTTTGGCAAAGATGATTATTACGAGGCAGACTCATTTGTTTACCTTCCCGGCTAGAGAAGACACATGGAGGTAGTTGGCCAGGAAGAGGAGGCCGTGAACAGGGAACGGGGAACAGGCTTTGGCTCCTGGTATATTGATTTTGGCAAAAATGCCACTTGAAAAATTATGCCTCGGATAAAAATAAATTATAATCTACAAGTATTTGAATGAGAAGGGTTCCCTGTGAAAACTTAATAAATGAATGCTAATTCAGTTACCAATTTGTAGCCATGAAACATAACCAGTCATGTTATTCTGCGGAGCTTGTTTTGGAAAAGATTGCACAACCCATGAAGCAATTCTTCACAAAGTACATAAAACTGTCAGCTTATGTATAATTTATACAGTGAATGTTAGTTATGGTCTGTTTAATAGTATTTAATGCTGTCATATGACATCATTCCTTCATTTACCAATTGAAAAAAAATAAAAAGACCAATCAAAAACATTTTATAGAGTAAGAAATATGCTTATTGAATTTGTTAAAAATTGTAGAAGACGATAAACAGATTCGCTGGGGGAGGTATCCTTAAAAGATTTTTGCAAAGAGTTATTGTGGCGGAGCATGTACAGTATTTACTCTATAGTTATTTTAATCATAATTTACTTACTGCGTATGTGTTATCTAACATGCTGCTAATGTGCCTTAAGCAATTCATTTTGCCGACAGCACAGTAAATTGCCATATAGCCCTGGCCCTTTATTAGTAGTGATGATTAAATCCAATTTTAGTTGTACTTACTACATTTTCTCCACTGCCTACAGGGCATCCCTATGGGGGTGAGGAGTTGCTGCTTCCATCCTTTCTTCCCATCTTTTAACCAAAAATCCATTCTGCACATTTTCAGCAGGATATGTTTCACCTCTGTTTACACTGACTCTGTTTTCTACCAGGTAGGATATTTTTGGTGCTGTGTGAGAAAGCAGGACAAAATGTTTGAAAACGTCATATTAAATAAAATATAGCCGACGCTCTGTCTCTGTGCAGTAAAAGCACTGGATAAAAGAAAACCTACGCTGTGTGTGTGTGTGCATGTGTGTATACGCATGCATGCGTGTGCTGAATTCTGCAAGAAACCAAGCATTGACTTCATATATTATGAGACCAGAACATTCTCCGACGTTAACTCTGTGGCAGAACTCTCGTAAGCTATGGAAATATGTTATTTAATCCTACAAAGCAAGTCAGGGTGCAATTTGTGTGAAATGGATTCTAGAAGATGAAGTTACAAATTGCTGCGTGTCACAAACCCTGGCCCACAGTCCTTGGACTTGCACTGGGGGGAGACCGCCTAACGCGGCTGCAGCCTCCAGGCTCTGAGCTCACACACTGGGTGTGCGCAATGTGTCCCGGACTCTCATTGTATCTGAAGATGGATTTCCTTGCCTCCGAGTTTGGGTTTGATCCAGGGGTCTGTGCTTGGGCTGCAGAAGACATTCTGCAGGTTGTACCTGAGAGTTGTGGGATGGGCCCTGCTGGAAGCCAGCTACTCAGAAGGAAATCCAATCCCGGCCTTATCAGAAGAGGCTGAGCCCCTGCGTCTGGTGGTCCAGATGTCCGACAAAGTGGAGGGTTCACGTTCTTGCCCCAATATTTTGACATCAGGTAAATTGGCTTGTGCTGTGGCTGCTTGCAAGGCCCTCAGCAAATGACCCCGAGGCAGTGATCGTGCAGGTCACCCTCACTGGAGCGGCACCTTAGGGTTTTATAAAGGCCTTTTCACTTTTCACGGGTCCGGTGTGGTGGTACCTTCTGTACTAGGGAGAGTGAGGGAGACACACCCAAGCGGTTTCTCTGCTGTTCTAGGCTATACCCAGGCCTGGCTTCCAGAGGTGGTACAGTGACCCAGGCAGGGGAGATGGCGCTGGCAGGCTCCAAACCTTGCTGGCAGTCCCTGCAGAGGGTCCTGGACCAAGATGACTTCTGTGGTCTTGGCCCGTCCAGTACCATCCTAGGCGAAGCTGGGGAATGGACCGCAATGGTCCTGTCGGCTCTGGCGGCTCTGCCCACATCGCCTCTGTCCAACTCTGTGTCTGTCTTTCTTCTTCCTGCATCCAGTCTAGGTGCTTTGCACTTGCCAAGGAGTTCTCGGTTCCCGGGGAAGGTTCCCTCTGCCCTATTTCTCACCACGACTACTCCTGGCTTCTCCCTCCCTGCCTTTTCTCGGATACAGATGTTCCAGTACTAAATGTCATTCCTTTTGGGTCCTGCTGAGTGCAAATTTGGAAATGTGGGCTAATGGGGGATCCTGAGTTAATGGACTTCCCCTCCCATGCAACGCTTCTCAGAGCTTTGCAGACACGCTACTTAGCCTACAGGAGGAAGCTGAGAAGTGGGAATTTCTTGTTCAGTGTCAGGCCTTGAGTGAGGTTGATGAAAGGACCTTTCAGTGCCTTTGAATTCATGTCATAGATGTGGCCACCCATGTCTGCCACCAGGGAAGGGGAGGGAAGAAGCAGGGCCCTCCCTCCACCCTCGAACACCCCTCACTTCTCCTTTCCCATCTTCTCCAGCTCCGTGCACGTGGCACAGGGCCAGAGCCAGCACGCCTGTGCTCTCGGGGTGTGGAGTTTGGACAGGCTCTGGGCCAGTCTTCAGCTGGCATCTGAGTCTGCATTTGAGCCCTACTTCTGAGTGCACCAGGCTTCGTGACCTTGAGGAAGTCGTCTACGGTTTCCTGGCCATGCCAGCTTCCCAGGGAGCTGCAGAGAGGACACTGGGGGATGCAGCACAAGCACATTGCCCACCCTGGGTGTGTGTGGCATTGTCACATAGCCTGGTTCACCAGGAGATCCAGAGGACGCTGTGGTCTAAAACATCGCGTGGTGTGAGTCTGTCGTGTTCCTGGCTCTGCGGGGTGGGGTGGGGTGCGTGGAGAGCTGCTCTGTAGTCAGCCACAGAAGGAATTGACCTGGATACAGAGGGGACCCCGAGAAAAGCCAGCTCCCAGGTGAGACGTCAGATGGGAAGAGGCTGGGCTGACTCGCTCTGGGGGAGGCCGGTGGGCCAGAAGCCCCCTCCGAATCCCCCTCTCTTTGGTCTTAAAATGCCAAGATATTCCCTCTCCAGAGACTGTGGAAACCCCAAGAGGCAATTTAATTCTTTTGGGGAAATTACCCAGAGAATTCCCAAGTGTACCTGATAATTGTGGAGAGAGCCTTACGATGCCCACCACACCCGGCAGCGCCCAGGCAGCCTGGAGCCAGGCGCTCCCGGTGCCACCTGACGTTCCTCCACAGTTAAAGCACCTGTTAAAGTACTGGGCATCGAGGCAAACCAAACTGTAGGGAAACCCAGAGTGGAACGTTGCTTCTTTGTCCTGTTCACATTTCTTCGTTCTGAAGTTCAAAGCCACTGTCCTTGGGAGCAATTACTTGACTAATTGCATGGTTACAGCTTAGACCCAATTAATAGTTAAATGGCTTTGTGCTGTTAAAATTGTACCTTCTCCAGGAGTTGGAAAGGAACAATGGCTCTGGCCGAGTCTGGTTGCTATAATATTGATATCCTTCATGAATAGTAAAAAGATTGCTTTCTTTAAACGTTCCTTGGTTAAATTGATCTCTTTTCTACAGGGACTTATAGAAATGGGTAGCTTATGAAAACAGCCTAAACAGCGGCTGCTGGGGATGAAATAGAAGTGAAAAGAGATAATTCCTCCTGGAAATCCATAGAGCAGCAGGAAACATTCTGACACATGAGGTTCATAGAAACTTCAAATACTTCGTCTTCTTTTTACCTGGTCTTAGAAGTTAAAAATGTTGTTTGACAGTTTTTTTTTTTTCCTGCCCGTGTTTTTTAAATTTCCCCTCTAAACAAAAGCTCATAATATATTTTGGTGGGGCCCTCCTGTTGTTAGATGTTTAATTTCATGTGGTTCATCGAGAATTGTCCCAATTAACAAATTCCTAACCTAGTAATTCATCTAAAATGAAACCATCTCTCAGGGCTTCCCCGTAGCATCCCCAGTTTGCTCTCTGGCCTGGTGGGCAAACCCACCTGACACTCCTGAAGGAAAACAAGGACCTCCAAATAATCCCTGTGACAAAAATCCCGTAGAGGGCTTCAGCGTGGCTTTGGATAACAGTGTGCAAACTGCATTTACCCAGGAAAAGGAAAAAAGGCATCTAGTTCCCCAATGTTGAGAGGTAGACAACTAACGGCGTATTTTTAATTACCTGAATGCTTTAGCAGGGAAAGTAGTAAGTTTATGGTTACCTTCAATACGTAGACTACAAATTATTAGTGCATGAAAATGGCATCCAGGTTCTGTTGCTGGGTCTAGTAATTTTGGATATTTTCCATGCTATTACTGCCTGCTCCATATACCTTTACTGGTTCTTTTTGAAATTAACTTAATGGCACTCTGCAGAGATGGACTGCCTACTGAGCGCGCGCGCCTGCCTGCGAAGATGGGCCGAGTTCCCACTGAGAGGCACTGATTTGGCACAAACAGAGAAATGCTGTAGCATTAATTTACTTGAGTATCAAATTATTCAAAATAAATAATTAAAGTCTTTTTAGGAGTCGGAGTCAATATTTGCTTTCAATATTTCGGGTCCATCCCGCATTGGAGGGAGGGGCCCTGCTGAGTTCTGCCTCTGGAGCAATACGTCCCTAAGCTTGCCACCGGTTCTTCCCTTCAGGCATTAAATGTCGTTTCCTTGTCCCTGAAATTTCTCCGCAGCCCCCGTTCTGCTTACCTGGCAAGCCATCCCTTCCTCGCAGGGCGTCCTAGCCGTGTCTGACGTCCTCCTTTCGCCTGGTGCCTGGGCTCCTCCTCCCGGTGGGATTTCTCTGTGGGGACAGGGTCTTTGGGGACAAAGGGTGTGGGAGTTAGAGGTCTGTGGGGTCCCTGGGAGACTGGAAGACACGTTAAGGTCGCTCTGGAGAGAAAAGCCCCTAAAGGCCACTGGCAGAGCCGCTGTCTGTCTGACCCAGTTAGTCCTTGACTGGATCAAATGGCATTTCCAGGGTCACCACCCTGGCCCTGCCCCGGCTGGAAGTTCTCCCTTCCTCAGATTCCCCCGGATTCTGGAATATCTGGCCTTGAATTTTCAGCCATTCATTCCATCATGGGGACCGTAGTACCCCAAGTGACAGTGTAAGAGCCCATAGAACAGCTCTGGTCTGGGAGTTCTGCCCTTTTCATGAAAAGATGTGGCTATTGCTCAACTCAGCCCACTGTGTGTGTGTGTGTGTGTGTGTGTGTGTGTGTGTGTGTGTGTGTCTACATGCACGCACACACACCCTTGAGCAAATGGTTAAATACTTGACATGCACCGATGTGGTCTTCTTACCACATGAGCATTTGGAGGGCATCGGTGGGGAAACCCAACCCTTTGCGACTGGGTGGTCTCTGAGTGTCTTGCTGAGCCCATTTTGAGGTTGCGCAGGGAGAACAGTGATGCGACTCCTTTAATTCGCTCTCTCCCCCGGCCCCCTCCACTCAACATCGTGCAGGGACCCGAGCAGAGAAAAGAGACAGCACTGATTCTAAGAGGGGCTCTCCAGTCCCCTCCACAGAGGCAGGACAATTTCCATTTGAAAAGGACGACTGTTAATGAGCTCCATTCTCCTAGCCTATCACCCCACAAGCAAAGGGGCTGCTTTGAAGTCAACACGGTCTATTATGGGTGAAATAAACCCCTCAGAACAAAGGGCAGTTCAAGTACAGACTTGCAGAGGCTAATAGCACACGCCCACCCTCACTGCAGTTCCACGGCTGCTCCCCGTCTGATGACGGCATCGAGTCCGTCGACACAGACGGTGTACTTGAGTGTCCAGGCATTGGGCTCGGTGCCCCTGGGGACCCCTCCTGCCCAGGGCCCCTGCTCTTCTGAGCCACAAACAGAGGCTTCTCATTGGTGGGAAAACTCCTTCCCTCATTGTCTTCAGGTTTTAGAGAGCCACAGGTAAGGACTTTGTTAGGTTTTATCAAAATTTTCCCTTTCTTAAGTATCTGTTATGCATGGGGAATATAACATAGTTGTATATTTGGTAGACTAGCCTTTTGGCTGCTTCTGAAATGAATATTTGCTGCCTATAAGTTAAGCAAATAGCAATGAGCAGCAGTAATTATAGAACACAGCCTACTCCCTCCTCTACTTTGAGCAGGAGGAATTTGGCTTCAGATGTTAACCATTTTGGGCATGGATTTCATTTTGATTATACTACAGTATCAGGGATGCTCTGAAAGCAGAAAAACACACGACGCTCTGTGCACAAAAGGCAGAAGAAAGTGAGTGGGATTCTCCACCCCGCAAATCTGAGTCCAGGAGGCTGAACCCACTCTGCTGAAACGCCCCAGTGCCGCCTGCCTCAGCTGCTGTTGGAGCGTGTGGGTGTGCACGTGTGAGCCGTTCTGAGCCAGGCATCTAACACGGCCCACCTGTACTCCGTTTCCTCACTTATTTCCAGAACAATTGTCCCTAGCAAGGCAGGACAATTTTGAGGATTAAATCAGTAAGGGGCTAGAAAAATAATTTGTATGGCGTCTTTTAATTGGCATTAAAAACTGAACTCAGAATTTTCAGTTATACACCCCTTAAATGATATACTGAAGAGGAATATTAATAACTGTACGGATAGGTAGAGAGGTAGATAAATTGTTCCTAAACCGGTGTGTATCTCGTCATGAGGGTGGAGCAAATGCGTTAGATCAGGGAAACTGACTTTCTGTAAGCTCTCTATTTATAGTAGGAAAAGCATTGTTCTTTATAATTTAGGTAAAAGTAGGTTTTTCTTGCTGAAATGGAGACAAATGGTGTTTTTAGCAACAACTCAGAAAGCTGAACCTCCCAGCAGTATCGTATCACCAAGAAATTTCTTCCCTTGGAATGTAGCTGATAATATGTTGCAATCATCTTCCGTAAACATACTCAACTGGCATTCTCATGTATTATTATGCGACCCCCTGGGCTTCTCTTCTCAGGACCAAATAATCGCAGGTCCTTTAAGCAGCACAAGTTTGCCTACAAAACGTCAGTGAGGGTGAGACTGTCCCTGAGTTTCTGTGCTTGTGTCGAGAACTGTGCCACTGTCTGCCTTTCACCCTTTCATCGTGAGTTTCTTCCACTTTCCATTCATTAATCACCTCTCTCCTTACAGCCTGGATAGGTGCGATGATTTTCCTACATCCCTGCCATGAACTTCACCAATTCCATACTTACAACTTCTAATTCCGTTGCATTTCTCCTTGTCAAGACAACCGAAGCCTTCGTCCTGCTCCTTTTGGACACTACCCTGCCAAAGGTAACCACCGCTCTGATTTCTATCCTCTTAGATTAGTTTTACCTGTTTTAAGACTTTATGTGGATGAAATGATACATTTTCTATTTTTTCATCTTGCACGTGTGGCTTCTTTATCTCCATAACATTTCCATGAGAGTCGTTCGTGCTGTTGTATGTAGCGGTAATCCGCTCTTTTTCACTGCTGCATACTATTCCACCGCGTGAAAGAATCTCAACATGGTTATGTAGCCTGCTGTTGATGGATGTTTGTGGGGCTTCCACCCAGTTTTTGACTATTGCAAATGGTACTGCCAAGAACATTCTCATACATGTCCTTTGGTGAGCAAATACATTTCTATTGGGTATATATCTGGAGATGGAGTCTCTGTATCATAGACTATATGAATGATTAGTGTCATTAGACACTGTCAAACAGATTTCTAAGTGGCTGCATTGATTTGTACTCTCCCTAGCAGTGGTACAAGTTCTGTTTACTCCTCATCTTGCCAATACTTGGTATTGTTTTTTCCTCCTCCATTCCGGTGAATAAGTAGTGGTATCTGTTTGTGGTTAAAGTTGCAATTCTCTGATGGCTAATTGTGTTGAACTCCTTTAATATCCTAGTTATCCATTGTTTAAACGTTTTGATAAAGTGCACTGCGGCTCTTTGCTCTTTTGTTTTTTGAAATTTTGATGTTCACAATTATTTTTTAATTAAAATTTTAAATTCTCTGTTAATTGTAGATTCAATGCAATTATGAGAAATAATACAGACAGATTTTGTGTACCCTCTACCCAGTTTCCCCAGTGGTAATGTCTTTCAAACTACAGTACAACGGCGCAACCTGGGTGTTTATTTTGACAGTCAAGATACAGAGCACTTCCATCACCCAAGGGTCCCTCACGTTGTCCTGTTGTCACTAGCCACACCCACCTGCACCCCACCCGTTGGTGCTCCTGGGTCACCACCGATCCCTTTCTGTTTCTATGACTTTGTCATTTCAAAAATGTTCTGTAAGTAGAATCACACAATATGTCATCTTTTGGGATTGCCTTTTCTCACTTGACATTCTTTCAAGATTCATCCGAGTTGTATCGTGGGTCTGTTCCTTTTATTACTAAGTAGTATTCCCTGGTATGGATACACCGTAGTTTGTTTAATCATCTATCTATTGAAGGACATCTGGGTGGTTTTCAGTTTTTGGCTATGAACAGGTAAAGGTTTTTGTGTAGACATAAGTTTTCATTTTTCTGGGATAATGCTTAAGAATTCAACTTCTGGGTCATATGGTAGTTGTGTATTTAATTTTAAAGAAATTGCCAAACTGTTTTCCAGAGTGGCTATACCATTTTACACTCCTACCAGCAATGTATGAGAAATACAGTTTTCTTTGCATCCTTGTCAGCATCTGGTGTTGTCTTTATTTTATTTTAGTCATTCTGGTGGGTGTGTAGTGATATCTCTTTGCAGTTTTAATTTGCATTTTCCTAATGGCAAATTATGTTGAATACACTTAGGATGTCTAGTACAATGCTGTGATGATAGTGTTAATAGCAAACACTTTAACCTTTTTCCCAATTTCAGGAGGCAAGTTTCAATATTTCTTCAGTAAATATAATCTTTGCTGGGGTGTGTGTGTGTGTGTATGTGTGTGTGTGTGTGTGTATGTTCTTTATCAAATTAAGGAAGCTCGCTCCTCGTTCTAATTTGTTAATTTTTTATCATGAATGAGTGTTGAATTTTATTAAATTCATTTTTCTGCTTCTGCTATAATGATTACAGGGTGTTTCCTTTATTCTATTAATGTGGTTAATTACACTGATTTCAAATGCCATACCAATGCCAAATTCCTAAAATAAACACTGAGAAGATGTGATACACATACTTTTCTCTTTATCACTGGATTTTGTTTGCTGATCTTTTATTTGGGATAGTTGCATCTATGTTAATTTGAGAGATAGGCCTGCAACTTTTCTTTTTTATGATGTCCTTGTCAGATTTTGGTGTCAAGATTATATTAGCTTCAGAAAATGTACTGAGGGTGTGGCTTCTCTTCTGCTAGTCTTTGAAAAGGTTTGTGTGAGATGGATGTTATTTCTTTCTTGAAAGTTTAGAAGAATTCATCAGGAAAGTCATCTGGACATTGAGTTCTCCCTGTGAAATGTCTTTGAAGTACATATTTAATTTCCTTAATAGACATCGAACTTTCTGGATTTTCTATTTCTTTCTGAGTCCAGTTTGTATGTTTCAATGAATTTGCCCATTCCACTTAAATTCTTCATGTGCATTGACATAAAGCTGTTCAAAATACCATGTTACTAATCATGTTTGTGATGTCTGAATATCTCTATTGATGGCTCTTTTTTGTTCCTGGCATTGGTATTATCGTATCTCCTTTTTCTGATCAGTATCACTAAATCCATTTATATACATGCTTGGACCTCTCAACAAGCCAGCTGCAGGCTGCATGTATTTTCTGCTATATTTGCCTTACATTTTACTGGTTTCTGCTCTTACCTTTCTCTTCTTTCTTTTTCTACTGTCTCCAATATGCTATTAAATCCGTCTATTGAATTGTTCATTTCTCTTATGCTTTCCGTTTCTTTGGGCTCAATTTGCCTTTTATTTTTAGACTCATGAGAATGGGTACATAGACCACCAGTTCTCAAAGTGTCTTCTCTGAACCCTGGGGAACTCCAGGATAGTTTTAGGGGCTCCATGAAGTGAAAAATATTTTATAATAGTATTGAAACAATATTACAATATTTATTACCCTTCCTACTGTGCATTCATCTGCCCCAATGGTGCAGAAGCGGTGGTAAATACAACTGTCAGGGCCCTACTGCGAATTGGCATAGTGGCAACACACTGTACGAGTAGTCATTATCTTCTTTAATGCCATTTACTTGCAAAGAAAATGCTAGTGTCCATTAAAAATATATTTTATGAGTACCAAAAAATTTTAATTTTAATTAAAAATTTTAGCAATCTGTATGGCAAAATGGGAAGTATGCAGAAAGCATTTCTGCTGCACACTGAAGTCCAATAATTCCCTCAAAGAAAAGCACATTGGTGATTGTTTGAAATGCAAAATGAACTTGCCACTTTTTTCATAAATTTCTGTTTTTTTCGTAAAATTAACTGACACATTATTGTTATTCTAACTTGAATATTTGACAGACATTTTTTCAAAAGAGGAATCAAATGAGCCTGTCATTTTGAGGAAGACCACTGAGAGAGAATATTTATTGCCAATGATAAAATTCAAGTATTTAAGCAAAGTTTAAAATTTTCAAGACTTGCATCTACCAACTGTCAGTCCACCATCCTGATCTGCCTGGGACTGTGGGACTTCCTGGGTGGCAGGAATTTCAGTGCTAAAATTGGAATAGTCCAAGCAAACTGGGAAGGTTGTTTCCACCAACTATTAGCTGGATAGCTTCCCAATACTTTAAGACTTTTGTGATGGGATAGGTAAAGATATTAATGAATATAATTTAAAAACAATGTGTAAAGACTTATGCAAACATTTGAAAGATCTGCATAGCTCAGTTAATCGGTATTCTCCAAATGAACATTGTCTGATATTACAAAATCATGGATGGGTGAAAGATCCATTGAATGTGTAAGACAGATCAGTAGGTTTTAATGTAGCAGAGCACCAAAAAAACGTATTCATATGGATTCAGATTCCACATTGCAATTAACCTTTAAGGAACTACACCTGCCAAATTTTGGTGTAGTATCAAAAAAGGCTATATACAATTGTCTGGCAAAGATATTAAAATACTTCTCTTTTCCAACTAAATATCTGCGCGAAGCTGGATTTTTTAATATGCTTCAACCAAAACAAAATATCACAACAGATTGAATGCAGCCACAAGTATGAGAATCCAGACGTCTTCCATTAGGTCAGATATTACAGAAATTTTCAAAAATGTAAAACAGTGCAACCCTTTTTACTAAATATTTTGCTTTAGAAAACATAATTATTTTTCTTAAAATTATGTTATTTATGTTAACATGTAATGAATTTATTATTGTTATTTTAAAATGAATTAACTAAAATTTTAAAAATTTCTCAGGTTTAACTTAGAATATGGTAAGTAAGGATGGATATTACCCACATGAACAAAAGTTCTTTGGAATTCTTAATAATTTTCAGGACTACAAAGGGGTCCTAAGACCAAAAATATTAAGTACTTATGGCTTATATTATAATTTTTTAGCCTTTTCATGTTTTCGGTATATGCATTTCAGTCTGCGCATTTCTTTCTAAGCACTACTTTATTCACAAATTTTGGTATATGTTACTTTCATTATTAGTTAATACGAAATATCTTCTAATTTCTATCATGATTTATTATATGAAGTTTTTAAAAGAATTTAATTGCTTAGTTTCCAAATAATTAGAATCTCTTATTATCTTTTTGTTATTGATTTTTAGCTTAATTCTACTCTGGTCATAAAACATATTCTGTATGATTCCAGTTCTCTGACATTTGTTGATACTTGTTTTATGATCCAATATAGTTTATTTGAGGAAATATTTATGTGTTATCGTGGGGAATATGTTCCCTGCAGTTGTTGAGTATGGTGCTCTATATATGTCAAATAGGTCATTTGGTTTACTGTGGCTTTCAAATTCTCTATAAACTTACTGATTTTATTTTCCCTGCTTCTTCTATCCTTCACTGAGAGAGCTGTATTAAAATTTCCAACTAAATTTGTGGATTTCTACAGTTTTACTTTTAATTCTTTCTGGTTTATTTTATATATTTTTGAGGCCATCTCTTTAGATGGAACAAAGTTAGACTTGTTTTATCTTACTGTTGAACTTTTCCTTTTATCATTATGAAATATCTTTATTTCTAATAATCTATCTTGCCTTAAAGTCTACTTTTTCTGATATTAAAATAGCCATGTTAATCTTCTTTAGACTGGTGTTTGAATGGGATCTCTCTTTTACTTTTTGTCATTGTTTTACTCATAACTCAGTTTTGTTCTTATAATTAAAATAGTCATGATCTAGCATATCTGTAAGCAGCATGTAGTTAGGCTTTAAAAAATTTATTTAAAAGACAGTATTAGTCTTTTAATTGGCATATTTATTCCATTTACATTTAATGTAACCTTTGGCATGAAGGGATTATATTTGACCTCTTATTCTTTGGTTCCTATTTGTTTCTTCTATTTTTCTGACAGCAATTAATTTAATTATTATTCATTCTTTAATTTTCACACTCTGTCAGCTCATTAGTTATATTTTCCTTTGTTTTCCTTTAATGCTTACTCTAGAGATTATTGGCGGACCCACCCCAGTCTGGGCAACTTGTATATTTTTGACTTATTAGGGTCAACCTCAATTTAGTTCTTTTACCATTTCTCCAACAATCCAAGGATCTTACAATACTTTAACTACCTTTATGTCCCTTCCCTCTTTTATACTATTATTGTTCTGTATTTTAATTCTACGTCTACTTCAAATGCCCACATATTATTATTGTTGTTTTAAGCAATCATTGTTCCTTCAGATTGACTTTCACATTTACCATTTCTGATGTTCTTTGTTTATTCCTGCATTACTAATATGCTTCCACTTATGATCATCTTCCTTTTGCCTGAATAATTTCTTTACTGTTTCTTTTAGTGTGGATCTACTGAAAATTAACATTCTCATTTTGAACATCATGTGTTCTTTATTTTCAAAAGGTACTTCAATGAGCATAAATTCCTAAATTAGCGTATATTTTCTTCCAGCACTTTGAGGATATTTTTCTACTGTCTTTTGACTTCTTTTAGTTCTTTTGCAAAGACAGCTGTCAATCTTAGTGTTGGTCCTTTGTTTATCCTTGGCTGCGTCTGCTTCTAAATTTTTTTCTCTGTTTATAATTATCAGCACTTTTAATATAAAGTGGTTTTTTATCTATCTTTTTTGTGAGTTTGTAGAATGTCTTGACATTCTTCTGTAAGAAATGGAAAATTCTCAAATGACATCTCTTCAAATGATGCTTTTCTCTTATCTTTTCATTTACCATGTGTTAGACTTTTTCGCCCAGTCTCAAATGTCTTTTATGCTATTGACAGTGTTTTCCAATTTTTTTCTGTGGTGTCTAATCTTCAATTAAATCAGTTGATTGAATTGGTAAGTTCTTTCTTTTATATATATATATATATATATATATATATATATATGTTTTTTTTTTTTTAACTTCGATTCTTTCTTGTAGCTTCTACTTCTCTGGTACAGTTCTCTATTTTTATATTTTCTTAAACATGCTTCTTGTAATTATTAATATTTAAGTTCATGGATGATTACCCTAATTTCTGGATCACCTGTGAGCCTGTTCATATTATTATTTTTTCCCTTGATTTTTGATAATTTATTTCTGTTGCATGTCTTGCCTGATAATTTTTCATCAAATGCCAAAACTTGCATATGCAAGTGCAATGGAAAAGACCCTGGATGACGTTATCGTTTTCTTTGTGAGAGAGATGAAGTGTGGGAAGACGGCCTTCAACCCACCAAGGCCACTCTGGCTTTGGAAGGGCGGCCTATTTTTGGTTGCTAGTGCTCCCGGGCTGTGATTCTTCAGGAATCTCAGCTGACAGCCTGCAGTACTTACCAGGGCCCCGCCTCCTTAGTGGGCTCTGAACTTCCATTTTTGTCTCCCCAGGGCTGCGAGACTGCCAACATCCCTGCGTAGATTTTAAGCCTCTTAGCAGCTGCTGTCCTGTCAGTTTCTCTTCCTCTCGCCCTGTGCCTGGGAAGCTCTGCCCCAGTGGGAATTGGGCTCAGAACATAAGGCTTCCTTCTCTGGGGTTCCCTTTATGCTAGAATCTCGGCCCCTCATTTTCTGGCTGCACTGCCCTTTAATTGTTGTCTTCTCAGCCCATCGAGACTTTTCTAGGCGACCACTTTTCCTGTCAACTCTATGTCCCATGCTGTAAATTGGCAAATTCCCCAGTGGAAGAAAAGCATCCGTGAGTGGAGACTCACCCAGTGCTTTCTCTTCCCTCTAGGATCTCATACCCCCAAGTCCTGGCTGTCTTGATTGGTTGCCAATGTCTTCAAACAGATTTTTTTTCTACCCAGCTTTTAGAGTTGTTCTCAGTGGTGGGATCACTTTGCTACAAGTCACCCTGCCACCCAGAAATGCAAGAAATGCTGATTTCTTTGTAAGAGTTTCCCAGAATTCCCTTTAAATTTTGCTTTGGACTCTCTCCGACCCTAGGGCTCCTACTGGAATGTTCCTGGGGAGGATGGGTGGGGTTTGTGCTGGAGCTTGATATTTGAGAAGGGGTCATATCCTGTTTGTTTTTCTGTGGATTTTCCTTCACTGATTTAAATATTCATTAATATGTTTAAAATGCCAAATCAGGGGTTACAATCATTCCTCAAAGTGGGGCTGGGCCTGCAGGCCTCACAGCCTCCATCTCAGATGGAGAAGGAGGAATTACAAGCATCTTCCCTT